>CAAKHD010010401.1:118538-178088 GCA_901007705.1 Fistularia tabacaria
GGGCCGCCCGGGGGGGAGGCGGCCGGGGGGGGGGGGGGGGGGGATGCTGGTCAGACCTGGCAGACCCAAATGTAACGTGAGGGTCTACTGCTGGGAACATCTGGCAGAGTCTCCTGTCAAATGGAGTTTCAACTCCCACCTCCAGCAGAGCTACAACCACATCCCAAGGGAGACAGGGGACATTGAATCTGAATGGGCCAGGTTCCATACTTCCATTGCTGAAACTGCGGCCGTAAGGCGGTCGGCGCCTGTCGGGGCGGCAACCCTCCAACCCACTGGTGGACCCCAACGGTGAGCGATGCCATCAAACTGAAGAAGGGGTCCTATCGGGCCCTTCTGGACTGAGGGGCTCCGGAGACAGCTGACAGGTACCGGCAGGCCAAGCATGCGGCTTCGGTGGTTGTGGAGGAAAAAATTTGGGTGTGGGTGGAGTTCGGAGAGACCATGGAGAGCAACTTCCATTGGGCTTAGAGGAGATTCTGGTCCACCATCCTGCGGCTCAGGAGGGGGAAGCAGTGCTCCATCAACACTGTGTACAGTGTGAACAGGGCACTGCTGTCCTCAACTTGAGATGTTGTAGATCGAGGGCAGGAATACTTCTCAGGCCTCCTCAATCCCGTCGAAATGTCTTGCAATGAAGAAGCAGAGTCGGGGGAGTTATTATTGAAGTGGTCAAAAAGCTCTTCAGTAGCGGGGCACCGGGGTTGGATGAGGTCTGCACTGGATTCCTCAAGGCTCTGGATGCTGTTGGGCTGTCCTGGCTGACATCCCTCTGCAGCATTGCGTGGACATCGGGCACAGTGCCACTGGAGTGGCAGACCGGGGTGGTGATCCCCCTTTTTAAAAAAGGGGATTGGAGGGTGTGCTCCAACTACAGGGGAATCACAATCCTCAGCCTCTATGACAAGGTATATTCAGCAGTGCTAGAGAGGAGGGTCCACTGGGTCATTGAACCTCTGATCCAGAAGGAGCAGTGTGGTTTTCATCCTGGTCGTGGAACAGTGGATCAGTGGATCAGCTCTATACCCTCATCAGGGTCCTCGAGGGGGCATGGGAGTTTGCCCAACCAGTCTAAATGTGTTTTTTGCATCTGAGGAAGGCATTCAACCGTGTCCCGCGGGCAATCCTTTGGGGGATACTCCAGGAATTTGAGGTATTGAACCCCGTAATATGGGCTGTTCGGTCCCTGTATGACCAGTGTCAGGGCTTGGTCCATATTGCCAGTTGTAAGTCGGACCCGATTCCTGTGAAAATTTTTAGGTGCAGTCTGGGCGTCAAGGCGATCTGGTGCTTCTGTTGGCTTCATCAAGCCATGATCTCCAGCTCTCACTGGAGTGGTTCCCAGCCGAATGTGAAGGGGCCGGGATGAGGATCAGCACCTCCAAATCCGACACCATGAAACGGGTGGAATGCCAACTCGGGTCGGGGAAGAGGTCCTGCCCCACGTGGAGGAGTTTAAGTATCTCAGGGCCTTGTTCACGAGTGAGGGAAGGATGGAGCGGGAGATCCTCAGGCGGGTCGGTGCAGCATCTGCAGTGATGCGGACTCTGTACCGGTCTGTGGAGGTGAAGAGGGAGCTGAGCCAGAGGACGAAGCTCTCAATTTACCAGTCAGTCTATGTTCCTACCTTCACCTGTTGTCACGAGCTTTTGGTAGTGACCGAAAGAATGAGATTGCAAATACAAGTGGTCGAAATGAGTTTTCTCTGCAGGGTGGCTGTACTCTCCCTTGGAGATAAGGTGAGAAGTTCAGCCATCCGGGAGGAGCTCAGATTAGAGTCACTGCACCTACGCATAGAGATATAGAGAGGAGCCGAGGTGGCTCGGGCATCTGATTAAGATGCCTCCTGGATGCCTCCCGGGGGAGGTATTCTGGGCAAGTCCATCTGGGAGGACGCCACGGGGAAGACCCAGGACATGCTGAAGAGACTATGTGTCCAGGCTGTTCTGGGAGCGCCTTGGGGTCCCCCAAAAGAACTAGACCATGTGGCTGGGGAGAGGGAAGTCTTGGCCTCTCTGCTCTTCCCCCATGACCCGACTTCCGATAAGTGGTGGAAGATAGATGGATGGAAGTTATGTTGGGTAAAATAGTTTGAGTTGCCTGTGCTTACTTCGATATTACAGATTCTCCTACTAAGAACAAATATAAACATTTCACAGCATATTCCTCTGTGTTACACAATTATGTGTTTTTTTATTATTAATGGGAGAAAAAAGGTAATTGTGAGTCTGCTCGCTGTGCAGCTACTCCAGCTACAGCAGTGACTTTTGGACACCACAAGACATCAAAGATTGATTCCTACCACTGCAGCCTTCAAAGTTATGTCAGGATATATGTGTAACCTAAGCAAAAGGTAATTGCCTTCCAGCAGATATTACATTTTGTCTAGTAATAATCATTTTCTTGTGTAATGACACCATACTTTCTGCAGTCTGTCTTTTTTTTTTTTTTTCTTGTGTTTACCATCAGGTTTTTGAAATCAGATTTAGCTTCCTTTGTTGATGACAGAAACAAACATTTTAAAATGTCCTGTTGGATAGCCGATTTAGTCTCTTTATTATACATTTCTCGTTTGGCGATTATGAAGCAGAACTATTGTTGTTGTTATTGTTTTCATCAACCAAATTTTAGTATCAGCCTAATTGTCAGCAGGTTGTATTTGTAACAGACTTGTGCAAAAAGCCTTTCATAAGAAACAGGAGTAGAGTGACTGTGTGAATGAGTGAGGGACTGACTGAAACAAGTGATGAATCTCCCAATTACCATTGGGTTGATAGATTCCAATTTTCAACCTAGACCAATGCTATCCTTAGATAAGACCATTCCTATAGGAAACAATTACATAATATAGACTACATCAATATTGCACACTGCATTGCAGTAATTTTTTCTTCAGCTTCTTCATATGTAACTATAAATTACTGCATCAAGATGAGCATTTTTCAGTAATATTTAACTTTCAGCTCCATGGTATCTCCTTTTATCTTATTTTCCTTTCGGCAGCTTCCTTCAGGGGTCTCCACAGTAAATCATCCGCCTCAATAGAACTCTATCCGCTGTATCATCCTCCCTCAAACCAACAAACTTCATATCCTCTTTCACTACATCCGTAAATCTCATCTTCGGTCTTCCTCCCTTTATCTTTTCTCTTATTTCCTTAGAAAAATGAAATGAAAAACATTGGAACCATGAATTAAAAAAAAATGATCCTCTGTGAACCCCTTTCTTAACATGGCGATTTTGATATTGTGGGTTAAACTCCTTTAATTAATCAATTAATTATGAGCCTATCATTTTCGTCCTGTCACAGCCAGAACAGAGAACCAGCCGGAAAACCTCCAAGACACCATCCCTTTGAATGCAACAACCAAGAAAGTAATGTTTTTACGTACCTCCGTCAAAGACATTACAGCCATATCTTTTGCGACATTTGCAAGATTACATCAAAACTACTCAAATAATTGTCAAAAAACTTGAGAGGGTGCTCAACTTGACGGGGTCCATTTGAGAAAGGAGAAAATATCAAACTTCAGGGCAGATCTAAAATAATGGTATTGCACTGAATTCTGAAATCGGATGAAAAGAAAGAAAAAAAAAGCAAATAACTTGGCTTGGTCCAAGCAGTAACAGACTTGTGAGGCTTTGCCATTGGTGCAGAAGCCTTCTTGGCATGATTCTATTCCAAAGAGATACCTCCGATTCTGCATACAGGTTGAAAAACACTACTTTGAATTCGCTGTTGGAATGTTAGTTGTATTTGCAGGAGATTTGTGACAAGCTGTTGTTCCCTTTAGGCAGGCAGACTGCCTCATATTCTCTCGCACTTTAGCTCTACACCGGCAACAGAGTATGTTTTGGATGTTAAAGGGCCCAAAATCAAGGATTTAATTTCTGTGATGATTCCTTTCTCTCTTGGGCATATCTACAAAGTCACCATCTTCTCCATGTATTCCAAATAACTGAAAAAATGTAAAGCTTTCATTTATTCGTTCATCATCTGTATCATCACTGGGCAAGAGGCGGGGTTCACCCTGGACCAGTCGCCAGTTGATCAAAGGTTGTTGTTTTTTTCTGTTTGTTTTTGGAGTGCGCGAGAAAACCTAAAAAACTCATGCAGACACAGGTTGGAACACACAAAGCCCCTCCTATCGAAATCAGACAAGGGACCTTCTTGCTGCGATGCAGAAGCATGAACCACTGCGCTGACGTACCTCTCCACATTTGTTTCTTTCTAATGGAAAATTGATTTACTTGACAGGTAACCATGAAGTAATATGGGACTTTTGGTTTTTCCATATGATGTTTGTCTTAACTCAGGGGGCCAATTGTGATTAAATAATGTTTATGGAAAAAAGAGCAGTTACTGCCTCAACAGTTGGGCTGTTATTAGGGAAATCATTATTAACTCGTCATCAGAAATCATTTGCTTCCTCATTTATACTTCAGCAGGTCCTTAAGAATTGCATGAAATTGGTTGGGCTTTATCTGAAACAGTTAGCATTTATGTACTAGAGAATTACCCAGATGTATTATTAATGCATCATTTATTTAGCGGTTCATTTTGGTTGTAGTTACATATTCAATTGCCTCATATTTTTCTGTCAACCTAATATCTGCATTGTTTTATGTTGCAGGCCTTTTTACTAGCAAGTAGCAATGGCTATATATATACATAAATGTGTGTGTGTGTGTATAGATATATATAAAGATATAAGGATATACAGTATATAAATATATATAAAGATATAAGGATATATATATGTATATATATATATATATATATATATATATATATATATATATATATATATGTGTGTGTGTGTGTGTGTATATAAGGCTCTTTTTCTCCTTACTGTTTTGGACATTTGTATATTCCTCATTGCAGAAATAAATTAGCTTTCAAAAGTTTTGCCATATGGCAGCAGCATGCAGGTGACTGCAAAACACAGGAAAGAACCCAAATTTGGTGAAACCTCTTCACCCCAACACCGTGTTTAGCAAGAAGTCTCATGCCTGTTTATATCATCTTGCTGAAAGTAAGACAAATTAGCAGACTACCCTAGAATGGATGAAAATATGACTGTCAGAAGAGAGATACATTTTTGATGGTGAAGAGTACAACTGGAAACACAGCTTACATGACTCCATTGCTAGAGCCAAAACCAGATCTTGGAAGTTGCTGTGAGATTCAATGACACTCATCTAAGACGTCAGAAGTAACAATGGTTTGAGTTGAATTTCTTACTCTTTCAGGATTTTGTTTTCCTGTGGAAAGTCTGTTTACTAGCGGTAAATGTTAAAAACAAGAATAAATGAATAGATGAATAAATTAATGACAAGATAAATAAATAAACCAACAACTAAGATATGGGGAATTAAAGGAATAAAGCAATTGTTTTGCTTATTATAAAAAAAGATTGAGAAACTAAAAAAGCTTATCACCACAACCAATTAATTTCCAAATAAATGTAAAATGAAACTTATAAAGTAATTGATCATGAAACCCGCTCAATAGAAAGAATTACAAATAAAAAATGAACTTCAATAAAGCTGCCAAAATGGACTTCTGCCCAGAACAGGTGAAGGCCAAACACATCTTCTGTGTTGAATACCACATAGAAATTTATATTTGATGTGGTCCAACATCTATTATTTCACATAATTTTTTTTACAAGCAGTCACGCTTGACCCTCATTTCACTAGCTGTAAAATTCATTTGTCCCTCCTCCCTAAACCTCTGTCTTTGCCTCAGGCACGTGGGTGGTTCAAATAATTTGTGTAATTTGTCACCATTCAATCTTACGACATGGATCAAAGAACTGTTAAATTGCACTGACATGGCAGCATCTCGGAGTGACTGTAAGAGGAAGAGGAGCGGGAGACGGAGTCAGAGAGAGAGAGGTAAAAAAAACCCTCCAGCTAAAGGAGGAGACTTACATCCTCACTGCCACAGCTGCTTGTGTGTATATGCGTGTTTGTGTTAGGATACACACCGACTCTCAACACTTGCTGGCAAAGTCCAAGTAGAGCTGTGTGGATGTTGCTGATAGTGGCTGCAGCCATGTGAGATCATGTGTCAACAAGACATTAAAACCACAACTATACCTGGTCATCCACTGCTATGAATGCAGACTTTGTTATTTATACCAGCAATGTTCACATGGATTGAAATAATTGAGCTTCCAAAGAATGGTGTCATGTTTTGGATCAAAGCCTCATTTACTGATGCCCCTACAGTCCCAATACCCCTAACCAAAATCCAAGACAATTCCAATTTCTACACCCAAACTACTGCTCAGCACTTTCTCTTTAGTTTTCGGTCCTATTCTAGCTAATTCTAATTAATAAGCTGCATGAAATGTCAACTTACCGAAAGTATAATCATGAAAAGGACCATTAGAATGATGCAATTAGCTAGAGGACTCCGATGAGAGATACATGCAATCAAAGTGTGAAAAGAGGCATGGAGGCAATGTTGCAGCAAGCTGGGGGAGGAAGAAAAAAGCAGATGCTGCAAAAAAAAGAAAAGATCTTCAAAGAGAAGGATAGGGTTGAAGCCCAGGAGAGAGAGCTCTGGGAGCACTTGTCTTCTTAGGCATAAATGTGATAAAGCTCCTCCTGGACCAGAGAAGACTTAGAGAACCAATGAGTAGATATCTCATGGTTTTAATTTAACATTCTCTTTTTTATCACCTTTTGTCTCAATTTGTATGAGTGAGGGAAATGTGAAGCATCTGTTGTAATTAGAATTAACAATTTTATTAGAGCTGTGGTGTTTCAGTAGAAGGATTGACCAAAAAACTGACATGCACTCACGGTGTATGATTATAACTTAGAACTGTCTTAGTTGTCCATTCATACCTTACAAATGTGGAAAATGGTTACAGATGGGTTTTTTTTTGTTTTTTGTTAAACGGAAGTGTTCTTCAGTAACATACTGTACAATGAAGTAGACTTATAAACACTGTTATTTCTCCCCTTTCAGTTCTGTGTGTCGTTCATTGAAGTTATACGATATACTTCGAAAATAAAACTCTTTTTGCCCCAGAATCAGTCACCAAGCTGCTTCAATCATTGAAAGAATCACAAATCTTTCTCTCTGCTTGACACCCATATTACTGCATCAGCAAAATAAGTCCCTGAAGTACTTTTAAACTGCATAATAGATGGTTCAATATTACACTTATACATCAATAATGTCTATACGAGTAGCATACTCAAATGTACAGACCCACATGAGTGAAAATGTTAAGAATTCATCCATTCTTTGTTTTTCATAATCTCACCGTCAAATCATTGGCATTAATACCAAGGTTTGGAACCTGAAAATAGAGGAGGATGTTACCGCTACAATGCAATATAGCATTCCTTAATCATTTGATGAGGATACCTCTGATTATTGATTTGTTGATTTGCCAACATATAGACGTGGAAGGGACGACTGAAATGCACGCAACTACTCCCCCTGTGTTCCCTTGCTCATATAAAATGTTAATGAGCTGCTGCATGTAAATGCCATACTCCATTGTTTTCAGAATTGTGAATAATCTGTATCTCCCCCATGTATCTCTCAACCGTCTTAATGTTTAATGAGTGAGCACATCTGCTTCATACTAAAATGATTAAGTCCCCCTTATAATGTGCATTTTATCTCAATTGTATCCAATATTGCAATAACCGTCCATAAATTTGTTTATGACGATGTTAAGTTGGATTGAAACTTCTATCGCTACAGAGTGTTCATATATTTTTTTCTTTTTATCATTTTCATTTTTATTTTTTCTGATGAGTCTCCTGGTAAAACACACTTCCTTAATACTACTTTTTCACAGTTGTCCGATGGGGTACTTGATTGGTGTTATAGTTCTTGCATGGAACAAATGTTATTTAAAAAAAAAAGCTCTTATGACTCATCTGAGTCAAACTTGCATTAGCAAGGTTCTCAGAGATTTTTTTTTCCTTCAGCAATTGCATTAACATGGTTGTAAGACACAAAATACTTTATGCTCCTTTTTTTTCTCATTCAGCTGTGCCCTTCATTAGCCTTCACTCATTTTTTTCCTCAGCCTTTTTAACTTAACTCATTGTGTTGTTAAGTAGGTGAGTCTCTCATTCATATTCAAGCTTGATCATTATTTCTTGATTGCACATATACAGTTGAAAAGCTTTGTATTGTATTCCGTCTATACATACACATTACATTTTATTACAATATTTTGATGCTCCTATAAACCTTTTGTCCTAGGACCTATCTATCTTTGTATGCTAGTGCCGAATTCACTTAAATAATTTATATTTGACTGCCTGAAATTTTAAAAAATTTCATGTACAAGTTTTCCACATCCACATTTCCACATAGAATATGACCTCAACCAGGACACCAGGAGTTTTTAAACACATCAGCAATAATAGAACAGAACAGGAATGAAATTGTGTCTGTGGTTGCATAGCATAAACAATTACGTTGAAGTTATTGAAGAGTTATTCAACCACCGTTTTAGTTATAAACCAGATCATGGCAAAGTTATTTGAGAAATTTAAAATGACACTTCAAAAAGAGTCAGTTCTGCATTGAAGCTGAGCACGTTATCTGCAAGTAAAGCTCTTCTGAGCCAGTAAGTCTTATGTGATGGTTAGAGTCATGTTCCCTTTGAGTCATATGTGATTTTATTTATTTACTTCTTTATTTTTCTATTTTTTTTTATTTATTTACTAATTTCATTTAGCTTCCCTATGTGTACGTATCACTCAAGAAAAAAAAAAAAAAACATACACATAATATATCCAAAAATCTTAAGTTGTCCAAAAATTGATAAATATTTTTGTGGATTTCCACACAATGTTACGACACATCAATCTACAAGAATACTAATAGGTGAGTTTCAATAGGAGTAGAATACAAATCAGGAAGGATATCACCTATACCTTTTATTAATAAAGTTACAAACTGTGTTACAATCCAGTGTTTCAGTACAACTGCAGTTGATCACAAATTTGAAATGCCGTGTGGCAAAGTCAGGTTTTAAACACTATTTTAAATAAAGAATAGCTTACATTTGGATTCTTAATATTTCTTTGCAACATATTTCAGCCCATCGGTTTCTGTGGAAAGAAATGCCAGAGACACAAGGAACAATGCTATGTATTACCTGTTTTCACTGAGATCTGGGAGGTACAAGCATCAGTATCAGTATGACTCCCAATGTCATTCACTTGCATTTCAAAATTAAATGGCATAACGAAAACATGGACTGACATTTAAATTAAAATGTATAATATTTAAAATGGTATATATACCATGTCTAGTTTACTCCGCATGCCCTTTTTCAAAGAAGTGCCATCAGATTGTTTTCTTTGTTTGTTTGTTTTTTATCTTGTTATTTTTGTGGTTTTCTACCATGTCTGCCTTGGTGATATTCTGCATCATTGTGTTTTCTTTGCCTCTCATTGGAGTCTTAATAGATGTTTTCAGTAAATTTGAGTTCCTGTCTTATGTTCCGTGATTTGGGTCTACTTCCAGCCCTCCAGTGTTGACATTAACAAACGCTTGGATAAATACTATTTAAAAGCCAGCCAAGCCATAATGCTAAAGCCAACATGGGCAGCCAAAAAGTTATGCTGATTTTTTGGCTTGGGTTGCTTTTTTTTTCCTTCACCTTCCTATAGATCCTGATCACTTCATAATTTTTTGGACAAGGCATGATAAATTAAGACCAGACTAAATTGGAGGCAGGGTGAAATGCTCTTTTATTTTTCTTATTACCATTTCTGTTATGATTTCTATTAATATTTTATAGATATCCTGCACACATCAGATTAACCTGCCGCATAAACAGTACACTGGAGGACACACACTATAGAAACTATCCAATTCAAAATTTTCTCTGTTGATCAGTGAAGCGTAAAGAGAAAAAAAGGCATGAAGCACAACTTTGATTGACTGCTTGAGGAAGATAGCCTCCTCATAGATGAAGACCACTAAGTGATGAAGTGGTTTCATACATGGCTAGATACGCCTATGTTTTTAGTGTGTAATGAAAACTACTTCAAGTGCTACAGCCTTATTATGAGGATTTCAGAAAAATGTCTTTGGAAATAGAAATTATGATGCACAAAGTGTTTTCTCTCATTCTCTCTCTCACACACCACACACACACACACACACACACACTCACAAACACACAAACAAACAAACACACACACACTTACGTTTTATGTAGGTGAAAGTGAGCTCCATGAGGCTAACTGAATTCTAACTAATTCCTGATTAGATTTAGTTGTATAGGCGGTAATGACCTTTTCATTTTCCTCAATATTATGCACCCAGTATTTTGGTCTTGTCTTAAAAATACTTGACAGGGATCAGGCACTTAGTTTGTGTGAAACTTATACGAATGAGTTGGAATTCAAATGTGGCCTGTTTGCAATTGTAAATGTGAAAAATGCCTGACACATCATTAAATCTAAGTTGGAAAAATTACTTCTAACAGAACATTCAGGACACGTGCTCTGAATGAAGCACAGTTGATTGCACCTCTGGCAGCAACACCCCACTGAAACTTTAGTATCGACTGAATAATTTGGAGGCCACACAGACTCTTTTTGTGTGTCTAAAACTGACCAATGCAATTTCAGTGCAAATCAATTTATTTACCTGATACTGTATTAATCACCTTTGGTTTATGTTATAGTGGTGTCATTCTGTGGACACATGACCATTTCCTCTTTGTCATTAGTTAGATTGTGACATTGTGCATTCTGATTTATTAACAGATACCCAAAGCCAGTGTTACTGATGATATGTTTTACCCATTGATATTGTAGAAGGGATTAATGAGACTGAATTTCAAAGTATAAACTCTATCCCCAGCTTTCAGTGGAATGCATACAGATTGATTGATTATTGATCAAATCACTTCTTATTCCTTCCCTTCTGGAAGTCAGTTCTTTGAAAACCAACTATAGTTCAAGTACCTATGATTTCATCTTGTTTCTTTTATTGAAAATATAAATTAAACACAAACAACAATGGAACACAGATGTCCCATCACAGACAACCTGTGATAATAGGATAATACTTCATTGATCCCCATAGGGGAAATTCGGGTCTTGACTCAGGCAAGGATTAGGCTTCAGTTCATTTGGGACAGTCTTGCTCAAGACCACAATTGATTGTTTAAAACATATATGATAAACTACTAAAATATCAAGCAAATGCATGTTTTACTTTTTAATCGTATATTAATAGGTAATTAGAACATCACTTGTATTTTAAGAGTTACTTGTATTCATGCAAAATCTGGTCAAGAGGTGGAGATATATCACAAAAGAAAGCACTTCCACCTCACTTCCCCACCTCCACCCCCCATACCCAGAAAAAGAAATCCATATGTATGTGTGGGAAGAACACACCATGACATTCTGTGCTGTTCCATCTTGCAAAGTGCAGTTTCAGCTTGAACATTCACTGAGATATACATGTCATGTTTTTAGGCATCAACTGACCCTTGTATTTAAAGCACATAGGGGCTTCCGAAAGCAGCAAGGATGAGGAGAAAGCTGAGCCTTTGTTATGCGGGACAAACGCCTAATATCCACAAAATCTATGTGTGTGTGAGTGTGAGTGTGTGTGTGTGTGCGTGTGTGTGTGTGTGTGTTTGTGTGTGTGTGTGTATGTGTGTGTGTGTGTGTGTGTGTGTGTGTGTTTGTGTGTGTGTGTTTGTGTGCGTGTAAATGGCCATTTGTTCTAATTTATATGTATGATTTTTTTTTATATATTTTTCAGTAATGTGCCCCACCTTTGTCTCTTCACTGACCCATTTGAGATGAAAAACACATAACTTTCTTCTAAAACATGTCCATGCTAAGTATTGCTGCATCTGAAATTTAAAGCAGCTGTAAAGACAATTGTTGTTGGAAAGTATAACAGAAAAAAATTAATATAAAGTTGAGGGTATCTGCTTCTTAAGTTTCTATTAGATTTTAGAAAAACAGGTCAAAACCAATTGATAATTTGGCAAGGTTGAATCTGTTCCCTTGCTAACATGTGACTGAATATCAGCATTGGTCAACCAGGGTGTATGGCTGAGAAGGTTGTGAAGCTGTTTGGAAATAGACGGTTGCGACACAAGGGCTCAGGGATGATAAGTCCATACAACTTTAAATTGCAGGATGAGTTGTTAATTTTACTTTCATGCTCATCAGTACAAATGAATTACAGACTGGAAGTGTGGAAGTATTTCTCTCTCTATCTCTCTCAGTCTATGGTCTGAAATATTCATATCTTGTCTGTGTGATTTGATTTTTTTTTTTACATTTGATCCAAGACTTTTATGGAATTAATGAAAGGAAAGACCAGAAAAGAAGACAAAAGTAAAGACAAATTGAAACAAATGAACAGATAAATAACAGAGAAGAAGAAAAGCTTCTGCAGATCTTCTGCAAATCTAAACTTGTAAAACTTGCTGTATAAAACGGGCATTTCTGCATCATTCAAACCTCTTTGCTGAGGGCTCATATGTGAATATTGATTTAATTTTCCTTCCTGCTGTCAAATACAGCAGCAAATAATTGCTTGTGGTGTAGCGTAAGACGTAGAGGGTATCTATTTTTGAGATAGTTCAAAAAAAAAAAAAAATGTGATGATGAGAGACCTCACTAAAAATTGGCTAACTCATCATTCTTTGGATACCCAAATGATCCATAATTCAGTAACCCTTCATCATGATCTTGTTTTACAAAGTGTTGTAACAGCTTCATATCTAAAAGACACTGAGCAATGTCATTGCAATGCACTGTGTCAAGCCCAGGAAGTTGTGATTGTCTACAGCCATTGCTCTTCCGCAGTTCCATCTTGATTTCATCCACCTGTTCTCCACTTCAGTGTGCATGTATATAAGGTCCGCGTGGAAACTTGGAAGGTCTGGTTCGGCTGTGAACCACAGTCCACAGATGAACCAGGAGTCTCCTGAGTCCTGGGTCTGTCACAGCAAATTGGGTTTCCTCCCGAACCCTTGCCAAATCCTCCTCTTAGTGGTGAAAGGCTGACACCTGGTCCTTCTGCCGGGTCAGACACACTTTCAGGGAGCTAATGGGCATCACAGGCTGGAATGAGTTGGCTTTCTTCATATTCTGGCCAGTTCCCCTTGATTTGCCACTGGATTTGGATGGATCGGCAGTCCTGGCCATAAGGACTGGTTACCGCTTAAAGAAACATAAATGGGTGTAATCCTTTCGATCTCCTCATCTACTCACATCTGGGCTGCCAAATTTCGGAACCTGTTCCTCAGTGAAAGGACGATTCAGACAATCCTGGAGGAGCTATGCAGTTGTGAAGCGCAGGAAGCTGTGACTGCCCACAATTGTTCACACTTGTTCAGCCCCCCGTTTGGTCCTGATTGTGTCCATTTATTGGATGTGCATATACAGTATATAAGGTATGTGTTTCCCTTCATCCTATACTAGTTAATTCTGTTGAGGAGGGCCAGATGATGTGCAAAACATACAACTCTAGGCAAAACAAAATGGTCTTTGATTCAAAAGTCCAAAAGCAATGAATAAATTGAAAAAAAATCACCATTAAAAGATGCAGTTAGCAACGGAAAACAAACCAATCCCGAAAATAACCCGTAGGGAACAGGAGGACCCAATCAAGACCAAACTGGTCAATCAGAGCTTCCTGGTCTTGAAACTGTTCACATCACACTCTAACTAGGCTTTTTTTGTTTGGTGGTCTGAAGCACCTAAAATAATGTGCATGACTGTATTTCCATTTAAATTTAAAGCATAATGATGATATCCGTGACTGCTCAAAGCCCATGCTCCTTTCCTGTCTACTCAGTCACAGCCAATCAAAAAAATGCATTAATACCTTGTGCATGTGTTCAGTCGAGCCTGACAGCAGAGGACTTGCTCCATCTTACCTGACAAACAGACTTCAATATTGAATCGAAGAAAATGCAGTGGTTTTAATAGACTTTCAAATCTTGAAGTTATTACAATTAAGTGACAAAAAGCATTATTTCTCACTAATTCAAGGATTCAAGGATTTGCCAAAAACAGTGGGTAGGTTTTGAATTACATGTGATGAGATTTCTGAAAAGATGTGAAATACACATTTTGTTTTCAAATAATAATATCATTTTTTTGTTTAGTTCAGGTCAATATTGAAATTGTTAGTAGCATTTTATAGCTTGGATGAACGTACCTGGAAGTATCTTGGAGCAGTGAGCTTTTAAAGATGAATAGATCTAAAGAAAAAAGTGGATTATCCCCATAGGATTGCATTTATTTTAACTCTTTTCCCAACAGTGATTCACGAAAAACTGCCAGCCAGTGTCAGTGTTTTGACAATTTTCAGCTTTTAACACCCACAGAATATGTAGTTCTATACACATGTGAACAAGAACCACAGTCTAGGAAGATACAGGTCTTCTAGATTTAAATTAGATAAAAAGATTACATTTTGTTCAACCCCAAACCCCCCTTTATTTATGAGGAGCCACACAATGGATCATTTTATAAAAAAATGAACTATATAAACAATAATATGATACAACTTAAGAGACAAAAAATTTGCTGGTATTCTAATCTACCAGTCATTCTGTAGGTTCCTGATTTTACGACATTATAATATGATAATATAATTTAATATTACAAATGTAAACCATATCAATTCCTGAATTCTGCAACCTGAATTATCGGCTTTATTTGTATCAGGTTAGCCAAGTGAAACAAAGAGGGAAAATGTTATCTTTGGTGGGGACTTTTTTCTCAATATTAGTGATATTTGAAATAAAAACCAAAACCAAAGATTCAACATCTGATCAACAATAATATCAGAAAGTGTGATATGTTTGCTCTCATTAAATGTAAACACATCTTCACTATAGAAGAATTTAAGTTAATTGGTTAATTGAACCCAACTTTGCAGGAAAACACTTTTCCCTCTTTTTCAATACATAAAATATATACAAAATAAAAAAAAACAGAAGTGATAATAACAATGCTTTTTTAGTAATGTGATCAGTAGTCCCACAAAAATCCAAACGAAAACAAATACATGCAGGACATTACAAAAAAAGTACGTTACTCATTGCCTTTATATCATAATGATAAAAAATTCAAATATCTGAATATGCAAGAAATATCTCTCCGATTTCATGTCTGATGTTTGTTTTAATGTTAACTCAAGCCACTCCTTTTCCCTGAAGTTGTAACCCTGTCTCCAGGACATCCCATACTCTACAAAGCTGCTGCAGCTTAGAAAAAAAAACAAAAAAACTTTGTCTCAGTTAGTTTTTCATCTAAAAATGTTCATTTTAAGTGTCTGTCAGGTAATTTAATGACTTAATTCATACTTAGGTCATATTGACACCAAAAGTTTTGTTGATTGACAAAATAACCTTGATTAAGGGTATTTCAAAAATGTGGTCTCCCTTCAGTATCTAGTGATCCTTGTAAAAACCTGTGCCTGTTAGGGATTGACTAATTTCATAAAAGTGTCATTCATCAAACCTCAATGGCATCAGTGCTTGCGGCAGATTACATGGCTGTCAGGATCTGACATTGCCATTGCAGCAAGTGGGCCAAGAGGGAGCAGCATGAGATAATATGAAGCCATGTTGTTTGATGTGAGGAAAGTGACTGCTAGACACTCAATCAGGAGGGGACAGAAGGGCTTGCTAATCTCTGAGGGTCACAAAGCAGCCTCCATCTGTCACTCCAAAGCCCCCAGGTCCCTAATATTCTTCCACATAAAGACACAGACACACTGGAAACCACCAAGCAGAGAGGTATCACATACCCCCCAAAGAGTAGGAGGAAATGCTAATGAGGAGAATTAAGCACTTTCGAGGCAAACCGCACATTTAAAAAATAAAAAAAACAGTCAAGGAGTCAAAAAGGCATGAAAAATGGCATCATTATCATTTTGATATCAAGAAAGAAAAGGACATGTTTAACTTTTTATACTGCCACTCAAATCGATGAGTCACTGGGAAAAAACCCTAAGTGGATTGCATCTATGAAATTCATATATCACAATTTATAGTCTCAGCTAGCGGTGATATTATCAAAACATAGGAACTCAAATAAGTCCAGTAATTTTTTTCTCTTTCTTTCACAAAGTTAACTTCAGGCTTCCTTTATTCTTAAATGTCCTCTGGGAACTCCTTTTTATACTAAAGAAGGGAGAAAGGTGTGGCTTTCAGAAGATACCAAAAGCCTACACTATTTACTGCACTTAAGCCATCATTTATAAGATAATGATTTAGCTTCTGTTTCCAAAAAGGGACTGGATTATACTTATGGGAAAAAAATGAATAAGAAAGAAATTATTGTAGTCTGCCGCGTTATTAAGTCTTGGTTGGCTGATAAGTTTGCTTCTACAGTAGAGCTGTTTTTTGTAGAAATAGTAGAATTGAATTAGAACTGGACATTTACATCAAAACGTTAATGTCATGAACATTACCTGGCATGTTGGTCTCAACAGATGCCCAAGTGTTTTGCATCTGTCTATATACCAATGCCTAATACAACATGTCATCAACAGGTGAACAGTGGTATGTAGTTATTGTAAATTTTGGTACAAAATGGCATAGGCAAATTTCACTTACTTATGATTTGTTTATGTACTCTGTCTATTTTTCAGGGATGACAAATTCAATGCGGCAAGGACATGTTTTTAATCAGTCAAAAACAAACTGATTCTGCTAATCGTGGTGATTATAGTATATTCAGTCTCAGATTCTACTCTTTCAAAGCGGTGACGAGAGGTCTAATCAGTAAAAAGTACCCTGTAGTAAAAATGTCAATATGACTGCCTTTTCAGTGACACCACAGCATGTGAATTTTATGATGCTCCTGACAGCTGCAGAGACACTTGATCCAAGTGCATTAATGATGCATATATCAGACTTAACATCCCAGATGAATGTCCATACAGGTAATGTTTTGAAGGATAAATTATATCCCTGACTAATTCTTTTTTTTAAGTTTAGTCTTGACTTCAAGTGCTATATCTCATGTCTCTTTCTATCCACAATGCCAACTGCTATCTTAACCTCGCCCTCACCTAATATCCAGTTGCCCACCTGTGTGTTTTATAGCTGTCATACAAGTAACCTGATTTGAAAAACACTGGAGAACTTCGCATTATCCATAAAGTCACAGTAACAAAAGTTAATGTTGTCCAAAAAAGTATTATGACTTAAATTATTATACACACACAAATGTAATTTGATACAGCTGGCAAATCCAAACCAGCAGCCTCAGCACTTTGAAGGGGGATCTGTTTTCAAGACACAATGAAATAAAAGTAATTCAATATTGAAAATGAATGCTGTTCAGTGTATTTAAGAATCTCGCTTTAAAAAAAAAAAAAACATCGCAACTTTTTACTTTTTAAAATGTGAAAATTAAATGACTTATTAACGCTCTCCTGACCGTTGATTACACAGCTGTGTCGAAAATGTCTACACGACTCCTTAGCTGCGATTTTTCCACTGGATTTCAATGTATTACTGAAGTTGAAATGTAATGGCCAGTGTTTCAGGGATTATGTTTGGCATGTAACTTTGTTACATATGATAACAAATTGAGTTCCTGGTAAATATTTATACGACAGAAATCCATGAAATTATTTTAGTATAATTTACCTATTTATACTGACAGCCTATCTCTCAGACTGGAATACATTTTCACAGACTATGACTCCAAGCAAACAAACATATCTGAGAGTATGCAGTTTAAGTAACTGAAAACCCACCATGATAATGTAAAATGACTGAACAATTTTTCAGGGGATTGATTTATTCATGCATTAATCTTTAATTATGTTTATTTATTAATCTTAAATGATTTATTCTGCTTAAGTTAGCTGAACCCACTGATCCACTGAAACCACCAAACCAAATATTATTTTGACAAAATGAGTGAAACTAAACAAATTAGATAAATCTTAGAGTGCGTTGATGATTGATTCTATGTTTAAAAGTACGGGGAAGGTATCATCATTCATAGGATCCAGTTTCGGTGTTTCTGCAGCAAATGGAGGAAGAAAACTCACAAAGAAAACTTGCCTTCCGCCCTGGCAGATTCAACAAATTAACCTCTGCTCAGAGGTTATCCACTGCCACTGGGGACTAGAAAATGTTAAATGTTGCTCGGTGCACATAGAAACTCTGGTTTATACAATTCGATTGTTAGTGCTGATAAACTTGCAGAATATTTCTTCCATTAATTTATTTTTAATGCAAAATTAATTTCCTCCTGCAAATAAATATTTCTTGACTTGAACAGTTAAATAAGTCTTTAAAGTCATACCAGTGGAATGACACTTTTGTGCTTGTAACTGGTGCCACAGTGTTCATTAGGAATATCTCAATATAGTATTCCCTAGACATATTCTCCACAGAATGATACAGACGCCACAAAGGACCAGAGAATGACAGGCAGTGCGCTTGCCAGTGCCATGCAGAGCACAGTCTTGTTGTGAAAATGTTGATATGCCTGAGAAACCACATTAAGAGGCCATCCTTGCTTGTCATCAAAGCTTTAATTGCAGGTGCAAACAGCATGTAATCTTGTTTGTCAGCCACACAGTTTTATTTTCTAATTTTGTCCGTTTGACAAGCAATTTCTGAGTAGAAAGGGATTTGGGGGAGCAGGCGTCCGTGAGCTACTGAGTTGGAGTCGGATTTGGGGGGGATTTTAGAAAAGGGGGAAATAAAAAACAAGGGGGGTGGGGAATATGCATGTGCTAGTGTATTTGCATGTATGGTTTTGTGAGGGTGCATGCAATTTTCTCATGTCACCTGTTCAACCTTGAAATCTATGCATCTCCCTAGTCCCTTTGTCTTGGGGTGAGTGAGTGTAGACAATTACCCTTCTCCGCCATTCCTCAGACTCATGAATATGACATACACATGGAAGAAGTTCAGTTAACATCTGTGGCATGCGGTGAGGTTCAAGGCACTGACTTCACTGACATGGTGAGGCACTGACTTCCTTTGGAATAATATTCACAGTTGCAAGAACTCGACAGAGTTTCTTATTCCCGATAGCCTCACCTAATTTTTTTGTAAAACTGAAAACAATTTGTGGTCTCTTCTTTTTTTCTTTATGAATTCCACGAGCATATACCCCTCCGTGAAAAGCTCTGTTACTTTGTTGTAAAAGTCCTCCTTGTTTTCTTGAATGTGTCTTATTTATTTTATCCTACATTGCTTAAAGAAGGTCAGTAGTATCTTAAACCTGCCAACTCACATACACCGCCTTCAGTTGAGGCACAGTATTGTTTGCCTCACCTCATGACTTTTCTATAAAGCTTATTTTCCGATCAGCGAGAATAATTGTATCACGCACTTACGCTAAAGACATGACACAGCTTGTAGAAGGTTGTGGTGTATAATGATAATAATAATATATACTTTATTAATCCCTCACAGGGAAATTTGTTCTCTGCATTTAACCTATCATGGATGAACCATGAGCAGTTGGCTGCTGTCTAGC
Organism: Fistularia tabacaria; assembly: GCA_901007705.1. Lineage (NCBI taxonomy): Eukaryota > Metazoa > Chordata > Actinopteri > Syngnathiformes > Fistulariidae > Fistularia > Fistularia tabacaria. The sequence goes on from CAAKHD010010401.1 coordinate 138,051, forward strand.
AGCGCCAGGGGAGCAGTTAGGGCTTCAGTGTCTTGCTCAAAAACACTTAGACACACGAGGAGGAGCCAGGAATCGGACGAGGAATGTTCGATTCCAAGGATGATCACTCCACCTCCTGTGTCACGCCGCCTCTAAAATATATAGATTGAAATAATAAATCTTTCTATAAACATTGAATTGCCAACATACTGAGAAATAGAAATGATCACTTGCCACGCAGCCCATTTTGTGAGGGACTCTGAGTGGAGTTGTGAGCTCACCTGCCACACCTTGGCTTACATTTGATCAGGAAATGCACAAATTCAGCGATTTTTTTTTCTTGAGAACATCCAAAACATGATTGGAATCATACAGAAAATACATGAATAAATAAGATAATTGGAAAGATGCTAATATTTATCTTAAGTTATCACAGTTTTTTTTCCATAATGCCTCACCTGCCTCCCCTGACCGCATGTCACTGGTTAACATTCTACGAATATGAAATAGTACCAGACATTTCGGATTTGGACAGTGGACAGTGATGGGTTTAAACAACAAAAAACATTGTCTCTAAAATGTTTTTTTTTTCAAAATGACAAATCTACTAGAATAACGATGAGAAACAGGATAACATGTACGGCTACAACTTGTAATGTCAGACCTGCGTAAAACACAAACACACTGCATGATATTTTCAGCTGTATCATCATTTAGTTCTTACTCACTATCATGTACTACAAGCTCTCTCAAGCACACACACGCAAATGACACATCTGAAACTACTGTTTAGTGAATCTACTAAAATTACTTTACAACCACTACATATACTCTTAACACCTGATGCTCAGACAGATTTGCAACATGACCTGGCTGGTTTGTTTTTTTTCCATCTGTACCAACCGTTTCTTCACTTGTTTATTTATACAAATAGAACTCCATATGCCCACTCTTTATGATCTCTGTCCTGTTCTTTCTCCTGCTTTACAGGATCTTATCCGCTAATTGGCTCTCAGTCTAGTACAAGGACATATGGACAAAACAAGTTTAAAAGAAAGAACTTGAGGGGAAAAATATAAAACTGCACTTCGTCTATGACAGATGTTCATCTCACTCATCACTGGAAAGAGAGTTTAGAACTGTGTGCTAATTTCTTCCCGCAAGTGTGGCGCCAGGAAATCTATTTCTCTATGTATCTCATTTAAGAAAAAAAAAATGTGAGAAGCCATAAATAAATACCACTTAATTGCACAGAAAACCTATTTTCACAAAACCCACTTATTCTGAAACCGGAAACTTGGGGTCCGGCTGCTATAAACAGAATACAATGATATCAATAGTTCATTGTTTTTGCCAGCTACTTCTAGTGCAACTGGAACAAAAACTAATCTGTGAGCAAGATACTGTTGGTAGACAAGGGCAGCAATTATCATTTTCCACAAGGCCATGATTTATAACACATTGCACACTCATTGACCGGAAAGGGGCTTAATGTTAATAAAGATGTGGATTCGTACTGAGGTGCGTTGCAGCAATTTATATATATCTTCTTTTATACATGCTGAAAAAAAAACCTCACATCTTTAAGCTACATGGAATAATTTTCAAAATTACTTTGTAAGAAATAGTTTTGAGAACTTTGCACAGTAGCTGGTGATGAAGTTTTAATAAAGCAATAATGCACCCCTGCCAAACCATGTCACCCAGATATTCAATAATTCAAAATCCGGTATTAGTTGATGCATTTTGGCAGTCAAGTAACTGTGAGAATACAGCTGACTGCAGTAGTACTTGTAGCAGCCAAGACAGATATCACGCTATATAGGTAATGCATGCAGAAGCAGCAGAAAGCCAGGGTGTCTCACCTGAGGGCGGCATGTCACTCACGCTCTGGTGGATAGCTTGTAAAACCTGCAATAGATAATTAAGGTGGGATGCTGTTATGTTGCATTTGTAATAATGTTCTTCCATGTTTTGAAGGACAAGGAAATGCAGTCATCAGTCTTGGCATACCCCATTGCTTTCAGTGTTAAAACAGTAGTTTCTGAGCAATTTAGTATCAAGGTACTGTGTAACACTCTCTGCCAGCAATTTAAGTATCTCCACAGTCAGAGTGACAAAGGGTCTGGTACAGCTGGAGAAAGCAAAAGACTGAAATGTACAGAAATTGTGTTTGAAACAGAGGAATTTTGCTTTCCTGAAACTTCAACTCTTGCACAACTTTCACCTTAGCCGCCACACATCTTCATAGTTCAAAAACAAGGTAATTGTTATGCTAATGAAAATTTAACTCCCCCCCCCCCCTTTTGGATAACCGGCAATTTGAATCGTCAATTATACTGTCTTGCAATGCAGCCTCAGGGCAGCACAGGCCAGTGTCTCCTGGAGCCAGACTCGGGGGGGGGGCATAGACCAGTGTCTCCCTGAGCCGGTCCCAAGCCTGGATAAATGCAGAGGGTTGCGTCAGAAAAGGCATCCGGCGTAAAACTTTTGCCAAAACCAAATATATATATATATATATATATATATAATAAATATAAATCTAACCAAAGAAATTTGTCGAGCCCCAGGTGAACAATGACCACCATTGGTGCCAATAACAAGGTACCAGTGGAAATTGGGCTACTGTGGGTCAAAGAAGCAGTGGAGGAAGGCATGTCAGGAAGCAAAGAAAGAGAAGGGGAAAGGAAAGAGTCTGGGACTGAGAGTAGGGACTTTGAATATTGGGACGATGACAGGAAAAGGGAGAGAGTTGGTTGACAGGATGCAGAGAAGGAAGGTCGATATATTGTGTGTCCAGGAGACCAGATGGAAAGGTAGTAAGGCTAGAAGCTTTAGGGCAAGTTTTCAGTTGTACTATCATGGTACTGACAGGAAGAGGTCTAAAAAGAGTACTACAGGTCTATAAAGAGTACAACAGATGCAGTATTCGCTTTGAGAATCCTAATAGAGAAGTACAGAGAGGGTCAGAGGGAGCTGCATTGCGCTTTTGTAGACCTAGAAAAAGCATGTGACAGGGTGCCAGGAGAAGAACTCTGGTTTTGTATGAGGAAGTCTGGAGTAGCAGAGAAGTTTGTTGGACTGGTCCAGGACATGTATGCTGGTTGTTAGACATTGGTGTACCGTGCTGTAGGTGTAACAAAGAAGTTCAAGGTGGCGATGGGACTTCATCAGGGATCAACTCTGAGCCCCTTCTTATTTATTGTGGTGATGGCCAGGCTGACAGATGAGGTTAGACAGAAATCTCCATGGACCATTATTTTTGCAGATGACATTGTGATCTGTAGTGAGAGCAGGGAACAAGTTGAGGAAAATCTTGAGAGGTGAAGGTATGCCCTGGAAAGGAGAGGAATGAAGGTTAGTCGCAGCAAGACAGAATATGTGTGTGTGAATGAGAGGAACCCGGGTCGAATGGTGAGGCTACAGAGAGTGGAGATCAAGAAGTTGGAGGATTTCAGGTACTTAGGGTCAACAGTCCAGAGTGATGGAGAGTGTGGAAAAGAGTTTAAGAAACGGGTTCAAGCAGGTTGGAATGGGTGGAGAAAAGTTTCAGGGGTACTAAGTGATAGAAGAATATCAGTCAGAATGAAAGGAAAGATGTACAAGACAGCGATGAGACCAGCAATGCTGTATGGTTTGGAGACAGAGGCACTGAATAAAAGACAGGAGGCAGCACATGTTAGATGTTTTGGAGAGAAAGTCCGAGAAACTAGACTGAGATGGTTCAGTCATGTACAGAGGAGGGATCTGGACTATCTTGGTAGACGGATGTTGGAATTGGAGATCCCAGGCAGGGGGTCTAGGGGAAGACCGAAGAGAAGATTTATGGACGTGGTGAGAGAGGATATGAAGGTAGTTGGCACAAGACATGAGGATACAGAAAATAGGGTTAGATGGAGAAGGTTGATTCGATGTGGCGACACCTGAAGGGAAAAGCTGAAAGGAAAAGAAGAGGAATTATGCTGTCTTGTGGGTTGTATGAATAAAACAACAGGAAACTGGTTACTTAGGTGTCTTTCTCATTTATTTACTGAATAAAATATTATTCATAACAAATATAAAAGGCACCTGGGTTTACATCTTTGTTGCCCTTAAGGAGTGGTTTATCCCAAAATTGATATGCTACCATACTCCATACTAGTTTAGAGGATTTTTTTTTTCAGCAAAATAAAAAATAAAGATATTAAATAGCATCTAAGCTCAATGGTGATCCAATTAGATCCTGAATGGAAGGAAAAGAGCAGTATACTGCTGATTTGCCATGTTAAAACTACTTTAACTCAACAAGGACATAAAATGCATCGTGTTTCAGAATTGTTTAATAATAATTGTCCAGTCTTGACATGCAAAGACATTAACAAGCAGTAAAAAATTAAAGTGGATTCTGACTGCTACATAATCCCCACAAGATAGAAAGCAGAAAGTTTGGTGAAAATTCAAAAGGAAAACCAATGCTTTTAGTGGGCTTGGAAACAAAAACAGGCCATGGAAGCTCTCAATACAGCACAGCACCATCACTCACAAAGACAAATATGGCATCTGGTTTGAAGCTGTCAGAGCCAGTAAAGGTCATTACTGACTTCATATGAAAATACAGTGACAGAAGATACTTTTTACTAAAGCCACACTTTACAGACACCACTTATTATATGAATTTTATTTAATTCTTTCTAGTAAACAACCAATTTCAGAATGCTTGTAATTGTTGGTTTGAATACAAATATGCTTTCACTGTTCGGCACTGCAATGCATCATATAGTAGTAGTGTAACTTAAAATAATGAATGCACAATGTCAGTGGGTAATCTGAAGTTCAATTATCCAATATATAAAGCTTATTCTGCACAGAGGGTCTCACGGGTGAGGGGGCCAATCCCAAGTGACGTTGGGGTGAGAATCGCAGTTCAATGACAGGACGCCAGTTGATCAAAAGGCTTAATATAAGACATAAAACAAGTCACTCTCTTTCACAGTTTTGGATAATTTAGTCTTCGTTTCTGGTATGGAGGGTGGGCAACACTATGGTGCAGCCTCACAGCAAGAAGGTTCCTGGCTCAGTTCTGTCTCAGGGGCTTTTCTGTGGAGCATGTTCTTGCCGTGTCTGTGTGGGTTTTTTCCGGTTTGCTCCCAGAATCCAAAAACATGCAGTTGGTTCAATGGAGATCCTAAGTTGCCCAGACATGTGAATAAGTGAACCAATAGTTGTTTGTCTCTAGATGTGGTCCTGTGATTGACTAGCAAATAGGCCAGGGTGAACCCCACCTCTCACCCAATGACAGCTGAAATAGGCCTCAGCTCGCCTGTTACCCTGACTGCAGGAATATATAATGAATGGTATGAAAAGTGGGACAAAAAAGCCAAAACTCATCATTTTCCTTTGCCACCTAACCTATGTGCTGTTACAATTTCCCCTAACTAAGGAAATTAATCACCAGTCGTGGATATCTAATATCCAGAATTGTAATTGTAAGATTGTCTTCAGTATTTTTAGATGAAGAGACCACTGCTTATGAGAATTTACAGATGCATACTACCATGTATACTGATATCATATGAATGAGCGGTGGGACATCCTGAAACGGGGATTGTCTGCTATAAATTGAGGTCTTGCCATTTTGGCCAGATATTTGTTGCATTGCAAGGACCTACGACTGCAGCTCATCGATACTCACATTTATGTCTACTGCCAGAAAATTGTTGAATGTCCAAACCAAGTTGATGGAGACAATAAGTGTCGCTCAATCAATGTAAAGTCAAAACTATGTGTAACTTTGAAGAAACCATAGTGATGTGATTCTTTCTACTTGATTTATTTATATGTCATTCCGAGGTTGCTGCAGACTCTCGTGTGCATAGTCCATAAAAAGGTCAGTAGTTCTATTGACATTAGGTTTGAATAAAATTACTTTGCACAGTGAAACACAGACCTCCACATGTACTGTTCTAAGCAAAAACTCATTATAGGGGTTGGTTCAACAGTCAATTTTAAAATGGTATAATCACTATATGAATTCAATTTCATTTAATTTCCAATACAATATTTTGCCCCAAATGCATTTTTTTGTTTTTAAAAATAGGTTCCCTGGCTTGTGATGGCAAATCCCTGTTAAAAATAGTCAGTGATATCTTAGATTGTGAATATATATGATATTTGAAGGGAATGGAAGGTAACAAAGTGTCTTGTACATTTCTTGGATCGCATGATGATTTATACATCAAACATTTCCATGACCCACATGAAATATCAATCACACACTGGACATCTGTATCTAAATTCACTGAAGGAAAAGCTTCACAGCTAAAAAAAATGCCTAGAAATTTGGCCAACTGGCAGAGTTTTATACATATGTATAAATATATATATAATCTGTCTGCCTGTCTCTCTCTCTCTCTCTCTCTCTCTCTCTCTCTCACTCTCTGTCTATCTCTCTGTCTTAGCGTCTGTCACACACACACACAAAGAGATACAAATCCCTCATGCCTCACAGCCTGCCTTCTTCCTCTGCTGCGCTTGACCAGGCATTTTCTCTTCATCTGCAGAACACAGAGAAACGGCTGTGGTCCCATGTAGCCTTGTTTTTATCCTGAATTTTCCATTTGAAATCCCAGAAGACCATCTAAAAGGCAACCCCATTTCAACAGACTCTTTTAGGTGTCCATCTACTTGCTTGTTAGCCTGTCTGGCCTGCCGCCTTTGGGTGTTGCAGCAATCCCATCAATGACTTCTGTCTCTTGCCAAATTCAAGACTTCACCCTGGGAAGTAGTTTTGATAGGGGAAGAACTGGTCCTATGGTTTTGATGACAGGGAGAGAAACTGTCGGAAGAGTCCTAATAAGAAGAGAAGGGACTGAAACCGGCGTTAAGGGTTGCTGGAGTAAGTTGGGAACTGTGTGGAATTTAATGTGAGAGAGATGACCAAATACCTTGAGTGGATATGTGGTCATAACATCTCTTTGGCTTGTTACAGATGTTTGAAAACCAGCTCAGGCTCCTTAACCAGGTTTGTCCACAAAGTTTTGCACAAAATTCATCATCCAGCTGAGCGTCAGGATATTCCAAATATAGATAGACATCTTTCTGCTTGTTGGACATGATCTAACAAATGTCAGGCAACCTCAACGGGAATCTAATGATAATTCAATGTTTGCTTTTTTAATTTATGACAGACAAACATCATTGCTTTTTCAGGGTATGCAAACGAAACTACCGATTCTACAATAGGGGTGAGGGTTATGATATTTGGCATTGATACTTGAATCATAACTTGTGCACATTTTTTTGATAAAACGTAATTAAAGATTGAATTCGGTCCAAGTTTGAAAGCATGTGCCTGTAATTGGACTTAAATCGCACCACTCATCTGGATTTTTGATCTAGCATTTGTCAAAATACTTTTTTTTTTTTTTTGCACATGCAGTGCAGGATACTGTTTATCTGTAACCGAACCCTCCTTTTATTAGTCAAAAAAATATATAGTATCATATATGCAATTGGTCATTTTGATCATCTGAAATCAAAAGAGTGTATACAATCAGACACACACACAGTGTACTTTTTTCTATACTTTACTGGAAATGGCAAATATTCTTCCAATGTACTCCCCACCCATGTATTTTCTACCTGTGAAGCTCACTGTTTTCCCAAGGGTAAGTATAACTATTCTGGTCTTAAAGTATGACTCAATCAAGCTCTCCTCATATTTGCAATCAATAAACAGCAAAGCCACAGGCTTTCACTCCAATCCTTCTCCTGTTGCTGTAATGTCGTCTTAAGCTCAAAACTCCCAAAGAGACAGCTGACAAGAGGACTATTCCAAGCATGACTATATTGGCAGATACTAAGAAAGGGGTCTTTGGGGAAGCAAGGGAGTAAAATGAAATGGGATTTTTTTTAAGAATCCAAGATAGATTTGTGTCATGATTTTCAATGATTCCCCTCTCTGCCCTCTCTGTCGGACAGTGAGGCCAATTTGTATTCCTGCTCTTTTTTTTTTCAAACTGTCAGGGAGACGGACGTGTGTCCATGTCTGCTGCAGGGGCAGTCAATGAGCCATTGATTTAGAGAACCATGCCAATGTCTGGGATGCCTTTGTGATGGATGGACCCCATCTTAAAGAAAAAAGAAGTAAAAGTCTGGGACGAGGCTATTCCAAAACTTTAACATTGCCGACACAAATAATCCATGTTTTCCTTCAGCAAGATATTTTTATCCAACACTCAGAAATTATTGCTGACCAATCTTTAACAGAATGATTGTTTACTTTGTATGTATTTAAAAAAAATAACTTCAAAAGGTGGCCAGTGGCCATTGAATGTCATAAATCGACCATATCGATTAAAAGTTATTCTCCATCATATTTGGCTGTCTAAGTAATGCTAATATATGTCAATGTGAATAAGGACAACAACCATTTGTGGCAGTTATGATACTTCTTTTACAATTTTAAGACTGCTGTACACTTTCCTGCGTATTCTGTAAAACAATGAAAAAAAATGTTCAATGTGACCTTGAACAGGTGAACATGTTGAGCCAGGGTAAACCAAAGTTACAAAATGATTTTTGCTGTATTGAATCAGATTCTGACTCCTTCCATTTCCTGAAATAGCAGCATAGCATCTAGGAGTGTATCAAATAGAAAGTTGTGCACAACCTAACTTAGCATACAAATTATTGATTTGCCAGGATTTAATACTGGGAAATGATGCCTGACATAGATCTGTTTTGATATATCCTGATTACTCCACACAACACTGACTGCCAAGCTCAGATTCAACATTTTGAGAAAAAAAGAAATGATGACTTTAAAAGAGCTGATTTTCAGGGAAATATTTATTATTTTCATATCCATATATATTTTTTTTCATGTTTATATTCATACAAGATTGTGTTGCAGCATCATCAAACCATGTTTCGCTTTCAACAGGAGTTGACAACTTAAACCAAATACTGCACCGCTCAAGTAGCATGCTAAAAACAAGCGATTGGGCATGGCTCAGTCTAAGTACAGATTGCAGTACTTAACCTTGGAACCAATACAATGGCAACTTCCTATATCAAACAATTACACCACAATGATCATTATGTCACATGACTGCCCTATTGCATGTTGTTTTTCCCCCCTCTCAGCTTCACCTGTAGCACAAAAGTCTGTCAAATGTGTTGTATTTTGAAAACTAAAACTTCTTCAATGGATGAAACAATACATGAATGATAATTTCCATTATCCCACTAATTTCTCGTGAACGAGACCTGCACACGGTCGTTTCCTGGTAAACCACAAGCTGTTTCAAGGCCAGACTTTGGAAGAAGAAAAAAATAAAATAAATAAAATCATCCGGCATGCTCTTCGGTGACCACGGGGCCCTCTGCAAGGTGGACGTGCCCAGAATACCTTGGATTTGATGGGATACGTCCAGGAGGCATCCTTACCAGAAGTCCAAACCACCTCAACTAACTCTTTGCGACGTGAGGGTGTAGTGCCTGTAGTCCAATGTCTGTGCCCTTCACCCTATCTTATCTCTATGGCTAAGCCCCAGCCACCCTGAGGAACAGACTTATTCCAGCCCCTTGCATCCTGTTCTTTCTGTCATGACCTGAAGTTACCAGTCAGAACATAAATAGACGGGTGAGTTTCGGATATCTGGTTCAGTTCCTTCTTCATCACTAAAGGCCGATACAAGGCATGCATCACTGCTGAAGCTACACTAGTCCATCCATCCAATTCACAATCCTAAAATCCAAATCCTGAGCTTACACCACAAGATTTTCACGCTCACAGACTAAAAACTGGAAGTCAGAAAGAAATTTTAGGAGTTTTACTGGAGTCAAAGTGCTCTCCCGTCATCGCAATCGCTCAGCATAATGTGGTAGTCTGAGCTGGTTTAGATCAGACCCTTCCTAGTCTCGGGCTTATGACAATATCAGTCATGATTGATATTACCAAAAGTCTTTCAGTCTTTACGGGACATAACACAATCAACAACCAATACATCAGCTCTAACAAAACTGGAAACAGGAAACCTAGTAGACAAACAATCATCAGAGCAGTATTGGCCAGACAGTATTTGTTGGCAGTGTGGAAGAATGGGAACGGCGAAGGACGTCCTGCTCAATGTTTACCATCCAGAAAGAGGAGCGGGCGATGGAGCTGAGGGCAGAAAAGCCCAGATCGTACGATGTCAACTCTCAAACGTATTACGACCGAGTGGAGAAGGAAAAGCGATGGGCTGAAATAGCAAATAACCTGTGAAAAATTTGCCAGTTGGGAAAAAAATTGCTGAAAGAATCTAGCTGTAGTCTTATAAATAGTGACCCTATAGGATTCAATGTCTTTGCAAAATCTCAGTCTGAGACTACGCTGCAACTGAAAACTTGATAGTTTTCCACAAGCCTTTTTCCAAATCTTTTCAAAGTCTTCTTATGCATGTGTAGCATAACTCAGTCATTGTTTTCCCAGACAGGACAAGGGACTCTGACTCAGATGTAAACACTCATCCCAACAACTATAAATTCAGCTCTAAGCTACTTTAGTGTTTCCTGGAAGTCATATGGTGATGAGACCTAGGGGCCCACATGGTGCATTAAAGATGGAGAGGCAATTGTGAGATTTCTCCTCTCCCCGAGTTAGTATAGAGTGACTCATTGGAAACCACAGAGTTGCGACAAGGGGCAACCCACCAGAAATATCTTCCAATTTTTATACTTGGACAAAACAATTGTATTTATTACAGGGCAATTGGGGGATCAGCATTATCTTACTTTTTCCATTACTGTGCTACGCAAATAAAATCATGTGAAGAAATTGTGATTATACTCACAATTACTGGAGACAATCTAGCTGGTTAAGGAATTGCCCCGAAAAAGCGCAACAAAACATTTTCTGACTAGAATTACAAACTTGCCCGAAACAGTCTATTACAATGGAACCATTTTTTATTCATCAATGTTTGGCATTCTGTCCTTTTAAAAATAAGAGGCAAAATATTTTGCCAGTGATTTTTTTCAACCATTATTCACAGAGATGCATTACCATATCATTTGGATCTGGCACAATTGAAAACTAATAAATAATACTGAAATGAAATATGCTTTAGAAAATGCTCTCTGCACATTTTGAAGTAAAACAAGTCTGCATGCAGGCTCATGCAATGCAATTTCAGAGGCAGCTATGTGAAACATCCTCTAGTAACAGCAATTAGCCAATAACTAACATTTCGGATTGGCAGTAAAAAAGTCAGGTGATGCACACCTACTCTTCACACAGAGGCTCCAGGCAACATATAGGTTGTGCTGCTCCGTGGCAGTAGAGCCAACCATTCTGTTTGATAGAATTATACCTAAATGACATAGAAAGATGGTATAAGTCTCACAATCCCTCCTCATCACCCTGCACCACCCACATTAGTCTAAGTGTCTTGATCATCCATGTGCAAACCCTCAGGGAAAAAAGGGTGGGAGGTGCTAGTGGTGAATGTTTGGTAGCGTATTCCTCCTTGCATTATATGAAGCCCCTATTTCACGGCTGACTAACCTGATGGAAAGTAATAGGGGGGCTGGGGAAATGATGAAGTGACATGGCCAATAACTTTCATTATGTGTCTGTAACCTTGTCCCATTCACTAATTAATTTTCCAAAGGCAGTCATATACACGGAGGAACACCCCAGGTGATTTTGCCTCATTGCCTTCATCATGATGTGGGTCATATTGCAAGAAATAAATATTCAGATCAAAAACTGCTGATCGGTATCAACAAAATTTCCGATTTACAAACATATCTTTAAAACTCTTGCAGTGAGATGTGCCGGTCCTTTTCCTTTTGCTCTTTTTACAGATCATAGCCTTTCTGGAATTCACTGTCTTTCTCCCACATATCCGAAAGATGAGTGTCACATTCTTGTTTCAGGATCTGAATCTGGTTTTACTATTATTTGCAGCAATACGAACGAAAAGAGGCACACATTCCCACCACTGAGCTGAACCCCTTTTCCTTATTTCAACATCATCACATAAATACCACAGTATGCAACAGAAATCAATTGGTTTCTTTTATTTCTTAATGCTGTAGTTTTATGCAAACCAATGAGAAGAATCAGCAGAATGAATAATAGATCATAAGAGGAGATCTGAACATAGGCAAACAGAACAGAAAACTCCCCAATGTTTCTTATATCCCTATCATCACTTGTAGTGAGCTTCTGCAGTTGGAAAGGCTCTGTTCAGTGTCTAACTTGGCATTTCTTGAAACCATCAGGTTGATTTTATTGTCTTTATCATTAAAGATGTTTGGTTGTTTTTTCCTTCTTTTCTTTATTCCTAAGGACCGACACTTGCCTTGTCTCTGCTAACTCGTTCAACAACACAGAGAGCCCTAGTTTTAAAAAAAGGAAAATCCCATGGGTCTGCTGAACAAGGAGTACAGAATATCAGCACCACCTTGTGGCATCAACTAAAAAACAGCATTGACTGATTTTTTATTTATTTATTTTTTTTTTTTACCTGCATTTTACGAAAGACTTCTTCCATAATAAATTAATAAAATAAAGGGGCTTTTTCAAAAGTATGTCTTCCTCACTGGAGTTATTGTCGTGACTACAAATAATCACAATTTCAACAGTTGTAGGAATGAGGCGGCATTGATGATGTACTGTGATATACTTATCCATTAATGGTTGTCACTACCAGAGCCATTAGGAAAACAGCAAAATGGCTCATAAGCCAAATGGTTCAGTGTGAAACTGTCATTAGAGAAATGATCGCAAAAAAGCCAATGGGCAATGGAATTATTAACATAATCCTCATTAACAATATCATGGCCCCTTGTCAACTGTACTTCTCCAGGGTATTTTATCAAACTAGATATGCTTTACTCAGATAGTGTTTCAGCTTTATATCAATTATATAACACATCCATAATGACTCTCATTTTTGAAAGCAAATGACAAAAACAATTCAATTTCCTTTTTCTACAAAATATTTTTTTTTATCTTTTTATCCATTCTATTGAAAACAGGTGAAAATAAATGTATTTTCTAAAAGGAAGATATTGTAGTGTGTGGACGAGGAAATGACGGCGGAGTCGTGGAGGAGTTTCTAACTTTAATTCAGACACACCAACAAAACAATTAACAAACCGAACATTAAGGAACGCCCAAATATGTACAGTTTAATCACCCCTCCAGTCCTTACTCCCAGGTTGAGAGGCCACACCCTTTAGTGTTCACCACAGCATCCACTTTTATCATGCCGACTATCGTTCGGCTTAATTTTATTTGTAATTTTTTCCAGCTTGTGTGTCGTTACAGACGGCAAAAGGAGCCAAATGCCACCTCAACTTGGAAAATTGCCTCTTACCAAAAGGAACTGGCAGAGAGACAGAGTGTTTAACAATGGATTTTCATTCTTTGCATTTGACTCTGTATACCACAGAGACCTGGGAACACTGATAAGAATGCCCTACATTTTCATGGTTAGAATAGGGATGGGCATGTTTCAAAGAAATTAAACATAATTGGCAGTGATGTCTTGTCCTTCACTTTGTTTTTGTTTACTGTTCTTTCTCCTTTTTAGTAAATAAGTTATGAGGCAAAGACATCACAGTGACTGAAAATCTGCTTTACCATTTTTTGGTTGCCAAAAATGTGGTATTCTAATTTTATTCCCTTTTTCCCCCCCATATTTCCATAACACATATTGTTTAATTACGAGCCTTGTCCCTAACCCTCTCTGTATTGCAAATCTAACAAGCAGCTCTTCACTCCATCAGGACATACCAATACCCACAAACACAGCCATCTATAAATAAATCAATTTCAACCTATCCTTTTCCTTTATCTGGATATCACCCTTGGCCTTTACCCAACAAATTCCCATCATTTCCCACTAGCAAAGAACCCCCCATCTCTGTAGGTTAAGTTTGCCTCTCACTGAACATTGCCAATAAGGCTTTCAAATAGTGGTGGTAGCACTTTGGCAATCCATTGCGGTCATTGCCTGTTTCCATAATATTACTCCTTCATGACCATTATGAGGTGACATGAAGAGGTAGAGAGGTACAGAAAAATGTTGAGAAAGAGAGTTGCGGGTGGGTCTCTGCTTAGCAAACAAAGCCTCGGCTATTTCAAGGTTGTCATATATCATACTGCTTCTGCCTGTCTTTGCACAGGCCTGCTCACATTATAAATGGCCATCATGAAATCCAACTGTCAATCAAAATGGAATACAGAGACAAAGACTGAAGGTTGTGGCAAAAGTGTTAAAGGTTTGTGTAGATAATTTTCCAAAGAGTATGTTTTCTCTGTTGCTTGTTTACCTAAACTAGGACTAAATGTGCATATTCTCTATTAAATGATTTTATTGCAGCCGTGTCCCTGATAAAAAATAGCGCAGTGTTTATGGTGGGCCTTCGGCCAGTGAGAACTTACAGATGTTTTGTGAATGTGCGTCTGTTTTGTCTACTTGCAGCTCACAGAATACCAATAACTTTTCTCATGCCGATGTGAGCTTTGTTTTGGTGAAAACACATTGCAAATGCCCCAAAGGCTGTAGCTATCATTGCTTCTGCATCTTGCAAGTTTTTTTGGGCTGTAAAGGTTTTTTCCGACACTCCAAAGAATGAGTCTGCGGTTCATGAATGCATAGGGTCACTTTCAGAACATACATGAGTTCTGTGTCACATATATGTTGCTGACTCTGCATGTGACATGCTGCTAAATCTGCGAAATTGTCTTTGCCCATGCAGGTGTATCGCTTACAATTTTGAGTTTCACATGACATCCACAGAGGTCATGGGAAACTTCCACATTTGAGTCACTGTGACAAAGATATTAAATGCTTTGATTAGCTTTAATTAACTGAACTTTGTCAACATTATATACAGCCAACTGTGGTTGATGTATTAGAGCAGAGTTTGTTTTCACTAAAGTACTTGTGAAACCCTTTTTCTTTTGCAGAGTGAACTTTGTATGATACCTATCACTATTTTTTTAAAAAGGTATTTGGAAGTCTTAGGGCTTTCTTAGTCAGAGTACATTGTAGCCCTACGTGTCACCGGAATATAAATCTATTTTCGTTGTGCTTGATGCATTCAATTGTGCTTTCAATCTTCCTTTACTCTCAAGCTGACTAGACGAAAGCTGTGAAAGCAGACAATGTTTAAAGTTACATGCCTGAGCGGTAGTTTATATATACTCTATTCATGGTTCTATAAACACTGCTCTTATAAAAATGTAATTTACGCTCACTTTTGTCAGACACAAAGGCGCAGGGCATAAGAGGTGGCTGGCAAGCAAGTAGGGCACAAACAGCACAAGACTGAAAGTCAAATCAGAGATGCGCTGCAAAAAAAGCAACATAAAGTGACTGCCGACATTTATTGCTGCAACATCAAGCTCGGTGAGGATAGAACTCAATTTTTGTACGTTGTTGCCAATACTTGCCCCCATATCACTTTCTTTCCTTTGACAAATTCTGCTTTCTCATGTCATAAAAGTTATAAACACTAGATCTCACTTTGGCACAGAAATGATCATTGCCATTTTCAGGGAAAGCTTGACAGCGAGTTCTACATGTGGATTTGAATTGAAAAGGTTTATTTGAAAGACATAAGTGTTTCCAGCATAGAAATCATCAGCCTATCATTTTATTAGCTTTCCTGAGACATTCCATTATGGAAGCACTGAGTAAACATTTAGGTAAACTTTGTGATAAAATTGTATTATGTATCTAATGAACAATAATGCTAACACTAAATGAATTCTATAGTCACCGATTATATTACCTTGCTAAATGGGGGAGATATTGTTTTTGTTTGTTTTTATTTGTTGTTTATTCATCCTTCTGGATGGTCAAAATTTGAATCTCATTTCAGGCCACAACAAGCCCATGGATAATTTGTACATCGGTTTATCAGGTTGGATTTTAAAGATCTCCATTACAGGAAAAAAGGCCACATAATACTTCTGCAATGCTGCATCTCAGTTGCACAAGCAAAAGGGAAGGAAGCAAAAGGTGTGGGCAAAAAAAGGTAAGGATTTCACTACCTAGTGGGTAAACTGACAAAGCTGGTGGGCAAGGGACGGATCAAGATCAGAAGCAGAAGAAATGCCAAGGAAGTCTTACGTCGCAAAGAACAAATGGAGGAGCCGGGCGCGAGTGAGGCAGGGGTCTTCATACTAGCCTCAATTGCTGGTGATCAGCGCCAGGTGAGTGTGATTGAGTGAGCGAAAACAGGTGTGAGGAGTGAGCAAGGTCCAGGTTTGTGAATCTCCCTGCAGTGACATTTCCAAATTTCTGTCAGACCAGGTTGACGACAACTCAGAAGATTGACGGACACATGGCCGGATTGATAATTAATGCATTTGCTAGTGCATTTCACACACCTTAGCTTTAAAGAAAACAAATTTCACCTAAATACAGAGTCAAGCAAAATCACAAAATTGGACATTTTTGGTAACTCTGGTTGTTTTGAACATATTACAGCAGCTCTTTTTGGGTTACACTTTAGCATGATGGGCTTTGAGCTCATGTGTTGTATGCTATGCTTAATGGTCCAGCCAATGTGCAAAGTGAATCCAGGGACTGATAGTGACTCATTTTTACCAACATTGCTAGCAGTTGCTCAATAATAAGGGTATGCTGCATGAATAATTAAGATTTTTTTCCTAATAAAACGGTTTGATTCTCCTACCATACCTGCCCTCGACACTACTAAGACCCTCTAGTGATATCTAGGGCTAATGATGCAAGGGATCAGAACTGAGGAAAATTACAATGCACAGTGTGGGTGTGTGTGCATGTGCGCGAGTGTGTTTGGCGAGAGAGTCATGACTAAAGAAGATAATATAAACATGCTGTCATCAGCCTCTAGTGCTCCAAAGATGTCATGGAATGATGGATGCCAGTAGACTAACTGCCCTGAACAGTGTGCAAGTTTTTGGATGAAAAGACAGAACAAATGTTTGTCACTGTAAACATTTTTTCAACCTCTCCCGATGTAGAAAACACAAGGGACATCGCTGTCTCAACAAAACCTTGACAACATCTAATAAGTGGTCTGTCATTTACAGAGACAGTGATTTTGGCAGATAAACAGAATGATGCATATGGTGAATAATGAAAGTTTGTGTTTCATATCTACAACCACTGCTCAAGATAGATAAATCATGCTAAACTAAATGTATATTTTGATTCAAGGTATAAAAAATAATAATAATAAAAAAAAAACAGCAACCAAAAAAAGTATCATTGCTTCTCCAAAAGATAAAGCAATAAATGGAAATAAACAGAAACAGAATTAAATGAATTTAATTAAACTAAAAAAGGAGCATTTGGAGCATGATTAAGAAGGTATATCATGGTATATATGGGAGTAAAAATGGAGTACAACTTATCTTGAAGGAGTTTGTTAGGGATGTAGAGGAGAAAAAAAGTGTCTCAGACAAAGATGAGTCTGAGGCTAAAAATTGAAGGTGTGATGTTCAATGTAGTTTAGTGATTATAGCCCACAGGTAGGATGAGAGTTCGAAGAGAAGGAGAAATTCTGGACTGAGTTAGATAAAATGATGCAGAATATCCCCAGAGGTTAGAGACTGGTAATTGGTGCAGACTTCACATTTTGGGGATGACAACAGAAGGTGATGAGGAAGGAATTGACAGCTTTGGTATCCAGGACAGGACTGCAGAGGGACAGATGGTGGTAGACTTTGCAAAAACAATGGAAATAGCTGTTTTTTTTTTATTTTATTTTGTTGTTCTTGTTGTTGTTTTTCCCCCAAGAAGAGCCAGGAGCGAATAAGGGTTAATCATTAGAGCAAAGGTAGGAGCACACAGGCAGATACCCATCTTGGATAGATGAGGTAATCTGAAGGATATCAGTGGCTGCAATATAGGAATAGTTGAAGCCGTAGCCAGACAACATAGGGTGGTGGCTTTTAGGAGGACTCTGGTGGCAAGAAAAATGAAGAGGACGAAGGCGGAGCAAACGGGAGTGTGAAAAGAGTTGAAGACACATTTGCAGGAAGGTTGGAGCGGGTGGAGAGCAGTGTCAGGTTCAATTTGTGACAAAGGAGACATCATAAAGAATGAAAGGAACAGTGTACAAGATATCGGTGATAGCAATGCTATCTGGTTAGAGACAGAGTTACTAAGGAAAAGAAAGGAGGCAGAGCTGTAGGTACATCCGAGGGACAGCACACATTAGATGGTTTGGAGATAAAGTCAGAGATGTTTGGACATTTGCACATGACGGACAGTGAATACATTGGTAGAAGGATGCTGAGTCTGGAACCGCCAGGCAGAAGGCCTAAAAGAGCAAAGAGGAGATTTTTGGAAAAAGTGAAAGAGGATCCAAAGTTTGTTGGTTTGAGAGACGAGGATACGTAGAACAGCCAAATGGAAAATAAGATTTGTCAGTAGTGAATGCATTTTTTTTCATTGTCTAGAACAATTTATCCCATTTATTATATTTCGAGAGCAGGTCATTTTTATAATCTTACTGGGAGAGTCAGGGTTTGGGGGTGTCATTGCTTTGTATGTCAGTCTGTACATCTTTGCAGGATATAAATATTATTCCTCCGTATTGATTTGAGAAGAGAAGGGAAATATAAACCAACACATGAGGCAGGCAGGATGTGCCTGATGAAAGCAGCTACACAAAGGAAATGTCACATAAAGTGTTCCTAAAATAAAGAGTACTGAACTAATTGTGCCTTGTTGTTGTTTATAAGAGGCTAGTGACTCGATCTTTTATTCATCAAGACTCTGGGCGGCTCGAGGTACTCCGTCGCTCTCTCTCTGTCTCTCACTCTCTCTCTTTCTCTCTCTTTCTCTCTCTTTCTCTCTCTCTCTTGCTCTCATCTCATTTCAAACAAAACCCATCGAGCCATGGAACTGCATTCCAAATCGCAATGAACTTGTTTTCCTGCAGAACGACATGTTTAATGTGATAAAAAAAAAAAACATGAGTGAAACCAGCATTGCAAAGAAAGAGAAGAAGAAAGATGGGACGGGGGAATGGAGAAGTGGGGGGGGGGGGTTAAATGTTACTTGACAATCACTTCTGCTCAGTAA
Source organism: Fistularia tabacaria (assembly GCA_901007705.1). Classification (NCBI taxonomy): domain Eukaryota; kingdom Metazoa; phylum Chordata; class Actinopteri; order Syngnathiformes; family Fistulariidae; genus Fistularia; species Fistularia tabacaria. The sequence goes on from CAAKHD010010401.1 coordinate 157,097, forward strand.
GCAATGACATGAGTACATAATAAAAGAAAAAAAAGGAGGAAGTGAATGACTCGTTCTGGTGGTGAGGGCAGGCCACTGGCTCAAAGTCAATCAGTGTCAACAAGAGTTGAACTCATTTCTGATGCCCAAGGGGAAAGACATTCTGCATGATTTATGTTTCTTTATACGGCTTTACTTTTAAAGGTTACTTCTGATCATCAGTTAAGAAACACTAAGATTCAGGTGAATTTATTTTTGTGTTATCAAATGTCAATCTATTATTATCATTTAGAAATGGTTTAATTGCTAATTTCACAGTCATGTATGAGCTTTGGTCTGTTCTAGTGAAATATGTTGGTCCTAAATAAACATCATGATCTCCATGTAGATATGATGTCCATGCTTCTTTTCCTTTCATATTCATAGACATGTTACGTTGCATACTCAGAGTAAATAACACTTCATTGATGAAGAATGATCACAGAGATAAAAATTGCTGCAGTTTGATCAAAAGATTTGTTTGTTTTCAAATATATTTATATTTATTCTTTCTTATAAACTATGTTCAGGCATAAAGGTGTCCATATGTGCACTTGGAACCAACGCACCTTAGGCTACAGTTCTTTGATCGATCTTGTGGTCGTATCGTCGGACTTACGGCCGCATGTCCTGGAAACTTGGGTGAAGAGAGGGGGGGAGCTGTCAACTGATCACCACCTGGTGGTGAGTTGGCTCTGATGGTTGGGGAGGATGCCGGTCAGACCTGGTAGGCCCAAGCGTAATGTTAGAGTCTGCTGGGAATGTCTGGCAGAGTCCCCTGTCAGAAGGAGCTTCAACACCCACCTCCGGCAGAGCTACAACCACGTTCCAAGGGAGCTGGGGGACATTGAGTCCGAATGGGCCATGCGCTTTTATTGTCGAGGTGGCAACCCAGAGTTGCGGCCGTAAGGCGGTCTGCGCCTGTCAGGGCGGGATGCTGAGGGGTGAGGGATGCTGTCAAGCTGAAGAAGAAGTCCTATCGGGCCTTTTTGGCCTTCGGGACTCCGGAGGCAGCAGACAGGTACCAGCAGGCCAAGCGGCATGCGGCCACGGTGGTCGCCAAAGCAAAATCTCGGGCATGGGAGGAGTTCGGAGAGGCCATGGAGAATGACTTCTGGTGGACTTCGCGTCTCGGGGGGTACAGTGAGAGCGGGGCGCTGTTGACTTTGTAGATCGGTAGCAGGAATACTTCTCAGGCCTCCTCAATCCAAGGAACACCTTCCAATGGGGAAGCGGAGCCTGGAGACCCTGGGGGGGGTTCGCCTATCTCCGGGGCTGAAGTTGCTGAAGTAGTCAAAAAGCTCTTCAGTAGCGGGGCCCCGGGGGCAGATGAAATCCGCCCTGGGTTTCTCAAGGCTCTGGATGCTGTAGGGCTGTACTGGCTGACACGCCTCTGCAGCATTGCGTGGTCATCAGGGACAGTGCCGCTGGACTGGCAGACAGGGGCGGTGATTCTCCTTCTTAAAAAGGGGGATCAGTCCGCCGGGTCGTTGAATCTCGGATTCAGGAGGAACAGTTTGGTATTCGTCCTGGTTGTGGAACGGTGGACCAGCTCTATACCCTCAGCAGGGTTCTCGAGGGGGCATGGGAGTTTGCCCAACCAGTATACATGTGTTTTGTGGACTTAGAGAAGGCATTCAACCGCGTCCCGCGGGCAGTCCTGTGGGGGGTGCTCTGGGAGTATGGGGTACCGACTCCCATTATACGGGCCTTTCGGTCCCTGTATGCCCGGAGTAAGAGCTTGGTCCGCATTGTTGGAAGTCGGACTCGTTTCCGGTGGGAGTTGGACTCCCCCAGGGCTGTTCTTTGTAAACGATTCTGTTCATAATTTTTATGGACAGAATCTCTAGGCGCAGCCAGGACGCCGAAGGGCGTCTGGTTTGGTGGCCACAGGATCAAGTCTCTGCTTTTTGCAGAGAACGTGGTCCTGTTGTCTCTGTCAGGCCATGATCTCCAGCTCTCGCTGGAGCGCTTCGCAGCCGAATGTGAAGTGACCAAGATGAGGATTAGCATCTCCAAATATGAGACCATGGTGCTCAACCAGAAACGGGTCGAGTGCCCACTCCGAGTAGGGGAAGAGGTCCTTCCCCAAGTGGAGGAGTTAATGTATCTCGGGGTCTTGTTCAAGAGTGAGGGAAGGATGGAGCCGGAGATCGACAGGCGGATCTGTGCAGCATCTGCATGGATGCGGACACTGTACCGGTCTGTCGTGGTGAAGAAGGAGCTGAGCCGCAACGCGAAGCTCTCAATTTACCAGTCTATGTTCCTACCCTCACCTATGGTCACGAGCTGTGGTTAGTGACCGAAAGAACGCAAATACAAGCGGCCGAAATGAGTTTTCTCCACAGGGTGGCTGGACCCTCCGTTAGAGATAGGGTGAGAAGTTCAGCCATCCGGGAGGAACTCGGAGTAGAGCCGCTGCTCCTCCGCATAGAGAGGAGTCAGATGAGGTGGTTCGGGCATCTGGTCAGGATGCCTCCTGGACGCCTCCCGGCGGAGGTATTCCGCCCATGTCCATCTGGGAGGAGACCACGGGAAAGACCCAGGATACACTGGAGAGACTAAGTCTCTAGGCTGGCCTGTGAGCGCCTTGTGGTCCCCCCAGAAGAGCTAGACCATGTGGCCGGGGAGAGGGAAGTCTGGGCCTCCCTGCTCCGGCTGCTGCCCCTGCGACCCGACCACGGATGAGCGGTTGAAAATGGATGGATGGATGGATGGATGGATGGATGGATGGATGGATGGATAACACCTTGTTTGTTGTTTATTTATCCATTCATGGATCAATCTGTTCATGTATTTCTATATTTTTTATTACAGACGGAATATAAAGTTTGTCTGAGCAAGATTTCATCCCAAGATGATTTAGATCTGCTACCCTTGACCAGGGTCTGATGTTAAAATTAAATGCAGCCAAATAAAACAGTACATTGTAATGTGGACAAGCAGGCCAGAAAAATATGACAAGAGACATGTTTTCATTATCAGTCAGAAAACCAGACAAATAAAACATAATGAAATAAAACACAATACCATTATTGGAGACTTGCTATTTCTACTATTACATTTTATGGAAAAAAACAGAAATATTCTAAAAATTGACTCGACTGCTTGCCGAACGGATATAAGATCCAAGAGCAGAATAACTCATTGATTCATATGAATATTAGTACTTAGTATTCACATCCCCTGCCTAACACATGCCATAGGAAATGGAGTGTGTTTAATCATTCAGTGAAACATAGACTCAAGCAATTGAGCTAGGACATCAAATGCTTGTTTCCATTCCTCAAGCACACTTTAGCCCACTCACTTGCCTATTATTAGAGAAATAAAGAGACCATTCGCCACTGACTTTAAGCTATTTTAGATGCAATAATGTGTTGTTTTCTTCACAATGGGGCACTTGAAGATGTCAGCCACTGCATCTAAGGTTCTGCCCCTTGCAATGTCTTTGTGAGAGTTCATAGAGGTTAAATTTTCTTTGTCCCATGGCGGGCAATTGATATGCTGTGAGATGATCCAAGCCTAAAACAATATTTCTGATGTGCAAAAGGTCACAGAAAAGGTCCAATACTGATTAGAGTGGTGAGTTTTTCCAACAGGGTCCTCTCTGACTCTTCCTGCTGTCCCCTCAGGAAATCCACAGCATCTTAAATGAGTTTTCAAGATAATGAATTTGATATTAAATATTTAAATGTGTTAAATATTGCCATTCATTGTTTCAATCAATTCTCGAACAAGTTTGAAGAACTTGCCATGCAAAGGTTTCCAAGTTTATGCAAAATCTGTAATTATCCAATTGCTGTGGGGTTGTTCTTGGTCTCGGCAGATGTCGGTAAGGCACATTATTAGTTCTTTTTCTATGCTTCTGTTTTGTTTTCAAATGTCCGTGACACCATTTCCACGGACAAAAACTGCAGTTGCTTCTTGCCATGAAACACTGGCCTCGTCTACAGTAACGACTTAAGTTGAAAAGAATGTTCTCTGATGAGTGCCAAAATAAACATTTTCATTTGCTACCCGCCTTACTTTTACATCATCTGAAGAAAAGTGCTACACAGACTGTAATTTGAAATAAACGTTTCTAGGAAAAGAAGCCCTATCACTATTCAATTTCTTTGACACAAAGACCTCTCCTTTCAAAGAACATTTTGCAATCACAAAATTTGATTTGGAATTAGGAAGGCTTTTAGGACATTTATGTATTTCATTCATTATGTATTCCATGAATATTAATTTGTTCATTATATAGGACCATCTTGCTATGAGGCAGAAGTGCTGGCCACTGCGCAAAGCTTTGCAATCCTGCATTCAGGGCAGTGGGCGGCACGAGAGCCTATCCCACCTGTCATTGGACGAAAGGCCAGTTCACCCAGGATGGGTCACAAGTCGATCACAGTGCCACACATTAAGACTTACACCACTTCACACATCATATAGAAAACATCCATCCATCCATCCATCATCTGCCGCTTATCCTGCACTCAAGGTCGAGGGGGATGCTGGAGCCTACCCCAGCTGTCATCAGGCGAGAGGCAGGGTACACCCTGGAGTGGTCGCCAGTTAATCGCAGGGCCACATGTATCGACAAACAACATTGACTCATTCGGGGTAAATTTTCCCAATTTTTTCCAATTAACCTGCTGCATGTTTTGGACTGTGGGAGGAAACCGGAGAACCCGAAGGAAACCCACGCAGACACGGGGAGAACATGCAAACTCCACACAGAAAGGTTTCCTGTTGGAAATGAACCAGGGTCCTTCGTGCTGTGAGGCTGCAGCACTAACCACTGTGCCACAGTGCCGCCCATATAGAAAACATACATTCTCTTATTCACACATTCCGGCAATTTAGGGTCTCCTCTGAACCTACTGTGTGCTTTCCAGATGTGGGAGGGAAATGGAGAGCACAGGGGAAACCCTGGCGGACACGGGGAGAACTTGCAAACTCCCCACAGAAGGGGCCCCCTGTTAATCAAACTGGAGACCCTCTTGCAGTGCTGCAGTAGCGCAAACCACTGCACAATCGTGTCGCCCGTAATTATTTATTTATTTATACCATGTAATATCCAAATCTTCTTCTGATTCTGTCGTAGCTCCGTCTGAGACCAATTATTCTTTACCATTAGTTATGAATCACTGCTCAGGTGTGTCGGAAAGGAAGTCTACTTATGCACTTAATAGGACCAGGACCTCTAAGTAAGACTTGCTCAGGCATGGAGAGGTTAATGAGAGGGCACTTTCTTGTAGAGTTTTGTGTCTGATAACATCTTAAAAAGCTCTGTCTGGCTCCAGACCCTGTTGTCCACTGCTTGACAAGAAGACTAATTATCTCGCATTAGTGTTTCAGATAAGCAGCATAATGCCAGGGAATGCCTCCTCAGAATAAGTCTTCAAATAAAACCTACTGCTCTAGTTTTCTTTTCAAGTCAGCACGTCAAGACCCTGCCCAGTGGAGGCAAACATTGTGACCTCCTCATTGCTGTGAAAAAAGCTGATTGGCTCATCTGGGTGAAAAAGCAGTCCAGAAAATCTAAAATTTGGATCAAGTTCTGTGCCAAAACTCTTCAATTCCTTACACTGTGTGACTCAAAAACAAGTTTTTGATAAAGAGAGGACAGATATCTGATATTCAAATGTTGATGACAAATTTGATATCTTTATCCAGAGAAGAAAGAGATGGATGTTGATGCTTTTTTTGTTTTTTGTTTTTGTGAAGTTAAGTTGAAATACATGACAAGAGAGGTCGTAAAAGTACTGTAGCCACAAATATAATCATCTGACTCAACACACGAAAATGAGAGGCAACAAAAAGATGAGACAAATAAACGAGCCCCGCAGCCATGGAAAGGGCTAATGACTCGGCAAAGTATTTTCCATAAAGCCGAGAGGGATGCTGATGCTGCAATTGAAGCTAATTCTGTGGTGAGTTAATGGCCAAAGCAGGGAAGCTGTTCATCGAAGGGCACTTTCGAGGCTGTATGTTGCTAGTCACTGATGTTCTGTTAAAAAAATATAGCTTCCTCTCGTACAGTCCAAATGTTGCCGCTATAGCTGTGCGAGATAACAATATCAACAGTGGCCCCAAACCAATTTGGGTTCCAGACCCTGCACCCGATGTTCGCCCTGTCAGGGGAACTGCAGTCAAAGGTGCCTAATGTGAAAAGCCTTCCAGAGACAAAGTGTTTCTGTCTACAAAGCAGGCAATAAAATGTGAATGTGTTTTGTTTTGACAAAATAGAACAGCATAAGCACAAGAAAGAGTAGAGTAAATCTCATCTCACCTAACAAATTGTATTTGTAGAACGGAAAGTGCTTTAGAATGCCATGTTATTGTTAATGGGCCAATAGAAATGCAATTACATTTAAATCAAATGCCTCCCTGGAAAAATTATAAAGATCCACATCTTTTCTTACGTGAGGAAAGTATAATGAGGAAACTCTCTCTCGAGGCCTTATTTGATTTAGACGACCACTCTATGAGAAAATGTACTCTGCAGCGCATTCGGATAATTGTGCAAATCAACCACATATATGTTGAGGGGATGACTCACCTTAAAAATTGACGTTGAAGCTGTTGCTGCGGAGAGTTTACAAAAAGCGCACTGTTGCTGCTCTCCTTTCCATTGTTCCTGAACATTTCGTTTTGATGAAGGCTTCAGTAAGCTCTATGAATTTTCGCTGACTAATTTATGACAATTAAAATTTCTGCTAATAGTATTTATCTTAATCCAGAAGAAGGTAATATACAATTTTCATTGCCTGAAATTGAACTCTGAACCTTTTTAAAGGTGTTTAGTCTTATTTTCATGTATTTCTTCCATTAACCTCAAGGTGTTGAAAGTGCTTTTTAAGTGTAGTCCACATTTTTTATTTTTTTTATTCATTTTTTTTGCATTAGAACACAGCATAGCAGCGCTTGAAGGTCATCCCACTCTAGAAATCTTTTGGGCCATTATCCCATAAAATATATGAATTCATATGATGCATTCTTGAGTGAATAACTTGGGTTGCAGGAATTTTTCTCGACACGAGTTTTTACTTGCAATTTTGACAGCGCTAGGCAGATGTGTTTTGGAACTGAAAATGAGAAGTGGTTGCAAGGCCAGGCATCATAGACAAAATAGACCCTCAACGTGGAAATGCTCCAAACTGATTAAAAATGTAATTAATTTGAAATCAAACAAGCAAGCTGGTTTGAAGGTAGTCACTCAAAGGAAATAATCTTGTGTCTGCATCAACATCAAAATTACCTCAGATAGAACAGATGTGTTGACCTCACATCTGCATTACTTAAGGTCAAATTCACCCACCAAGTTGGTGTTCGTTTGATTTTTTTTTCTTTCCAAAATGGAAATTAGTTTTAACGGACGAATGATGCTTAGGTAAAGTGTTTTGTTTTTTTTTTTTTAGAAAAGGCATTAACTCTGACAGTAAGCCCTCTCTACTTTAGACAGAGACTGTCAGACTCGGTGTGATCTATCTCAATTAGACTTTCATGTGTTTGGAGAAAAAAAAAAGAGGGGGGGTTTGAGATGTTAGGTACTTGAGACATACAGGGAGAAAATAGGAAGAAATGAATGAGAAATTAGGCTGGGCAAGGACCAAAAAGTAAGAGCTGTAGCAGTAAGCAAGGAAGAAATAGGGATAAACCGGAACATGGCAGGATGACTGAGGGATAAAAAAAACTGGAGAAAAGATAAATTGAGCCTGTGCCGGGGCCACTCTTTTCAGAGCACTGTGCTATAGGGAGGGGGCGGGGCATAAACTTAGAATTTGTGAACTCGAGAAGTTTAGCTTTGAGTGCTTGAGTGCATTTGCCTTGGGGAGGATAGTACGAAGTGCCTTTTCTCTTCCCACTATCAGGAACTTCTTTTGAATAAAGCTAGGCAAGCATTTCCTTTTCATAGATTGTACTTTGAAGATGGGCAAAACTGAAGCTTGTCCCACAGTGGTGATCGAGTATAGTTGTTTTCCAGCCCACGCAAAAGCCTTTTTGAGCCCGGAGTGATTGCTCATGGTTTAGAAACTAAACACCGTCTCCACGTTGGTTTTGAGCTTGTGGGTCTGCAGTGATTGGCAGGGAGATGTGACCAATTTGACTTTAAGCTTTATGACTGCACTTGTTATTTTCAAGACCTGTCAAGATGATACCAAGCACAATGGCAAGACAGGCATACTTATCTCAATACAGCTTTGCCATATAAGCCCGATGGGAAATAAGAAAAAAGCTTAGAGGCTGAATTCTTCTCTGGTGATGATCACAACTGAGCTGCACATGTTCTTTTACATGCAGGTGTGCTCCGATAGAAACCCTTGGGGGGATGGGGATTGTAAATGAAACAAAGAATGTAAGTTAAAGCAATTTTGTGTTTGAAGAAGAACGTTCTACATGTTTCTGCAGGGAGATGGTAATGAAGCTTCTGGGCCTGGTAATGCATCAGCCTAGAACTGTCATCTGCAAATCTTCTTTGTCAGCCTCTGATGAGGGAGCTTTATATGCAGTTTGCTGTCATCTCTCAGAGCAAGGCAAAGGAAAATTTAAAGTGAACTCAAACTATCAGGTCTGTATGGGTGAAATGTCCTTATGATTTTACTCATTTCTGATCTTTGGCATATAATGTCAAACATACTTGTATAAAAACCAGCCACATCAATGGTGGAAGTATTTTATAGCTATGTTTTGGGAAAGATGCCCTATAGCCATCATCGGATTTACTAGCATATCAGAGGAAGTCTAAAGAGTAGGTTCGGGTGGATGCACAGCTACATAACATCAAACTTTCCATTGTTGAATTGAACTGCTGTTTGTTTCCTTTTATACATTGCAGGGCTTGCATTTTCAACACTGCCGACTTCTTTGGGCTCCCACCATTGGACTATCCGATCTAAACAGATTTCTAAAATGTATTTGACAACTTTTGTTTCACACTTCAGTCATAAAAAGACCCATCAATAATCAAAAATACTGGAGGATGAGTTGGAACATTAAGTCAAAAGAGAACAGTCAGCAGGTACAATATCAATATGTTAATGGTGTCAGAACTATTGCAGGCCCAATCACCCCAAGCAATTCCAAAATGAGATGATGAGGCTGAGATAGAGACTTTTACACCTTCTCTTTCACTTTTGGCCGCCTTTTCCCACATATCACTCTGTAGATCATTTTATCATTGAGCTGAACTTTATATCAAATGTTTTGATTTTTGAGAGGATGCGTGACATGGTTTCATATGAAGTGGAACATGAACATAAAGCCTGCTCATGAATCAATAAATCTGCAAATTAGAAAAGCATAATGTTTAATCCAAACAACAACTGTCAGTAAAGTAAATTAACTAACCACCATCACACCAGTCAAACAGAAAACCGGTGTAAAAAGCAGACTTGCAAGAACATTAGTTTGAAAACAATATCGTGCAATAATGATTGCATGGCTCTATTGCTATAGAGTGTTGATTTTGATCAGCTGGCTACAATAATGATTATGCTGAATCATTATTGCTGCCAATTTTTTTCTTTTACCTTTGCAAAGTTTCCCAGGTAATGATGTATCTGGTTCGACTGAAAGGGCCAGTCATCCTTGAACTATAGTTGAATTAATTGTCTTGAGATTTATCACAGCATTTCTGCGGCTCTTCAGGTAGGTTGTGTGTTTTAGATTTAACTGACCAGACTGCAGTAAGTAAGATAATACTTTATTGATCCCCATAGGGGAAATTCGGGAGTAGTAAGTAATACTATAAATGTCCAGCAGAGAATGAATGAAGCTTTTAACATAAACATACACAAACTATATGAATAAATGCATCCCACAAGATATGTAAATGCATTTGGGCAAAGTTTGGCGCTCTACTATAAAATTGTACAATAGTGATGGTGACATCTGGCTGGTTTGACAAACCTTACCTTTACCTGGCAATACATGCTTATTTCCTCTTTTGGTGATCTTATTCTGCTTTACTGTATATTATTATGTGAGTAATGATCCTTAATCATTGTACAGTTTCATATTATGTGTTGATAAAAGGCTGAAATACTAACATGAACAAACACACACACATACTGTATATATATATATATATATATATGACATTTCATCTGATTTAGCATTCAGTGATAGAAGACAGGTTGCATTAATGAATTCTTAATTCAAAATCCAGCAAAGCTGCCAAGTTGCCACACAAACAAGCTAAAGGAAGGTGACACAGAGAACTTCTTTTTTATTCATATGAAACGGGCTGACAAATGTAGATGAGCCATCAGGAGTCTTGAAGATGTGTAAATAGATACCGTCGGTGATGCCAAGGTTAGTAACATAACACCAATCACCAGATGCTGCTTTCCACTCCCCTGTTTGTTGCTAATCTTTCTTGAAGTGTTTTTTTTTCCTCTCAGACCCCTTTATTTTGTTCTTTTCTATGATTTTGTTTTCATTCTTTTAAGATGCACTGCAGCCCTATTCATTATCCTTTTATTCATAATTCGGTGATTAAAGTGAATACTCCATTCAGGAACTCTTCCTTTCTCAGGAGCAAAATATGGCTATGTTGTTCTTCAATTTTCTTATTCCCATAATAAATACATGGATGAACATATTACCACAAATTGACTCATCATAATCTTCAAATTTGATTACTTTTACAACAGCAGAGATTAAAAGCAGAGAAACGGTGTGGGACAAAAAAAAATCCAGCAAATGAAGAATTTAATGGAGTCCCATACGCCTACCTTTGCTGGCACTGTTTAAAGCAGGAAAGATTTGCAGCAAAACACAAGCTTACATCTGTGACAGCTAAAAACAGTCATTAAAATTAGGAAACCATAGCCCTGGGGTAGATCCACTCTCACACGTACACACAGTTCTCCCGGCAGGAAGGAATATGAATGCCAGAATAAAGAAAAGATTTGAGTGGTTTGTTATATTCAGTGATTTCCAACCAGTGAAGCCTCTTTTTGTTGTGTCTATTACAATTCTACACTGTCTAATCCGCTTCTCTGCCACGCACATAAAAATCTATATAAAATACTCACTACAGATGAAAAGAAGGATCTGCTGCGTATTCCTTTCCTTCCACTTTTTTTACCTTCTGTCTAAGAAATACATAAAATAGACATGTTATACCCTTCATCAGTAGTTTATTTGGTAGATCTTGCTATGATGAGCTGGATAAATGCTAAATTAGCTGTATATTCCACCTCCACTTTGATGCACGACACGTCAAATGCGTCATTCAGCCTCTCAAACTTATACACTTAAAGATGAGATTCCCAAGGAAGGTGCTGAACCATATCAAGCCATCAGATTACAAGACCGCAGCTGAATCGACTGAGATTGGTGTGCTTCTAAATCAAAATGTGCTTGCTTTCCTTTTTAACACATGCTTGTTCCAGTGAATTCATATATTTTGAAATATTTAATTCAAAAAAATATTTAGACTCTGTTTCTAAATATTAACACTACAAATGCCTGACTAAGGTTGCAGTTTTGATTATATTCATGAGGAGGGACATGCATTGGTTTTGGACAGTATCTTTTTACAAGAACCTACGCAAGACCAAAATGACCTTTTTTTGTATTCATGCTATGGTCAGCCTTATAAAAGACATGAACAAGACAAAACAATTAAGACGACTTCAAGGGTAGAGAATTCTCATGATGGCAGGTAAAACATCACACCTTACTAACATTACTAACATTCCATAATGGCTAAAAAGATGTGAGTCCAACCAGTTATTTAAATTTTGATAATTCGGATAAAGTACTTGAAAAGAAAATGTTGATGTCTTCATTTTCAACAGGTTTTACCGCTTTCTGTTTCTTTGTTTCATTACTGTACTTTTAGGAAAAGAGCATGTTATTGTTCATGCTCTTTTCCAATACCCATATATTGTTTTCATCTGCATGTGTGTTTTCAGTTGTGCAGGGTGCTGTATGGGCTCTACTATTATGGCCCTATCTATGTACTGTAAGTATGCCTCTGGACTGTTTGGAACAGCCAGGAGGCTTCACTCACTGTCCATCCATCACCCAAGAGAAACTTCTAGACAGGGTCATCCAGCATGCTGAGCTCATCTACCGTGTCTCAGAAGAATCGTTTTCTTTGTTTGTGAGTACACAAACTAACATGTACCAACTTGTTGGACCTTTGTACTTGAATGCTTTATGGGGCAGTTTGAATATAATACAGAATCCTAGGCCCTCTAATGAATAGTAGCATTAAATAAATAAACCAATTTAAATGACAAATTAGCTTACTTTATATAGATGATTTATATACATTATCTGAATAAGCTGCAACCCTTACTGCAGAATAAGTGGTAAAATGAATGACTGTTATAAGTATAGTTTAGTCAATTACAGTCATATTAAGGTATACCACTGGCAAACTTACTCCAAGTTAAAGTGATTATGTTTGTATTCATATGATAAGAATGCAATATTTTCTAAAGTGCCCAAGATTTGGAAGGCTTGTGTCAGTGTTCATTGACTACAATGCATCTTTTGTGGGCCTTTTATTGAGTATTTTAATATGACATATTGGACAAGCTGTCATGTACTGGAAAGGTGCAATTGAGTTGGACTGCCAAGCATCTTTTGAAAATGTAGTTTTAACTTTTATCATAATTGTTATAAAGATAAGCCCAATGGGTTTCCCGTCCCACAAACAATTTATTGTAATATATGTATGAAATCTCAGCCAAAAAATATAGATATTATTATATTTTAGCAAGACACTATACCTTTGGCATACCAATGTTTAATAACTCGCAAGGGATGAACATGAACCGCATGGTTATTTCACATAATGTTATAATTACCTTGTATTTACTGATGTGGATTCATGTATTTTCTCTCTGTTTTGAACATGTGTATGTCATGAAGGAGGAAATGTTTGTCCCCTTCCCATTTCGGCTTCAGAGAAACCAGGCAGGCTATTCGTGCATCAACAAAGCTTTACCCATTCCCAGCTCTAAAAGTGAGGTCCAGCAGTTATCTGTAAGTACATGCTGAATGATCGCCAGGTAACCAACCTATTGTCTATTTCTCTTGAAATAACTAAAAACTAAATGTGTTAACAAATACTGAATAACCCAACTGTTCTAAGGACCATGTGGTGATAACACTGCATGCGCGAATGCATGTCCGTCTTATTTCTTGTACAAAAAAGTTGCATAAAAAGTTGGGAAATTAGGAGTAAATTGTTATTGAGCAGGTTCAATTTACCATCACTTTTTTGTTCTAGTTATGTGTAATCTTCTATGCTTGATTGCCTGACAATCATTTTGGACAAAGAAAGCTAAGATTCACAATCCTTTACTGAACTAAAAGTATGCAAGCAATGATCTCATAATCTTTCAGTGTGTCAGTTCGTGAGCGATTTAATGGTGCCATCGCAATTAAATCACCCCCACTTTACTGATATGTGTTACACAATTGTTCCTCTTTGCCTAAAGACATGTTGAAATCTGTATAGCCTTTTAAACTAAAAGTCAGTTTGATCGATCACAGTGAACCCAGACTGAGCCACTTAGAAAAAAGGCCAATGGATATCACCTGGCCAATGTGAAATATAATTCGGTCAATGGGAAATTCTACAATAATCTTCTGTAAAATAACCATCTGATGTTATCACTGTAGAAGTAAATCTTTGAAACTGCATATTCCTTGTGGGCCATCTCTGGGTGAGTTTACCCTCGGTGTTGAAATATTGCTGACCTGACACTTTAATGTCCATTTGTATGATGGTCATTCGCATTTGACTTGTCAGCTTGACTGAGGGGAATTTAAAAGGGCTAAACTGTGACACGCTTACCTTTTGTTGCTCAAAGTTTTATTGATCGAAATGTCATACTTCAGACTAAAATGTATCTTGAGTTTTTAGATTTAGTTCTCTAACTCATTATTTAAATTGGTAACCTATACAATAAGTCTATCGGTGTGTTCCATCTGCTTTCCCTTCAGGACAAATGGCTGCTGCACTCTGTCCTGGTGCTGATCCAGTCATGGATTGAGCCTTTGGTGTACCTGCAAACCACACTTGATCGCTACGATGACGCTCCAGACATGCTGCTGAATAAGACCAAGTGGATGTCTGAAAAACTAATAAGTCTTGAGCAGGGAGTGGTTGTTCTCATTAAGAAGGTAGGGCAAATTAATTTTGATTATTTATTTATTTATTTATGAACTTTACACAATTCGGTTGTTGTTGTTTTTTTATTCTTTTTTCCAGATGTTGGATGAGGGTGTACTGACCACAACCTACAGCGAACAGGGCCTGTTCCAGTACGATGCACAGCCAGAGATGTTGGAATCTGTTATGAGAGACTATACCTTACTGAGCTGCTTCAAGAAAGATGCTCATAAAATGGAAACATTTCTCAAGCTTCTAAAGTGTCGGCAAACTGACATATATAACTGTGCATAAAATGTCAAGTATATCTCCTAAGTGTTCAACTTGAGATTGGTAGTTGTGCTCATATGGATAGATTAATAAATTAAGCTATTCATCTTTCTTGTTATGTGGTCCATTATCCATCAGTCATTTAGAAATACCTTCCCGCAAAACCATGTAGGTATGAAACCATGCACTTTCTTCATCAAACCCCTTTTGAAAAAGTCAACCAAGTTTTTTCTAATTAAGAGAGGAAAACATAGGGAAAATCTCCTATCGAAAGGATTACTTAAGGTATGAAAAATATATTGCCCCATTGATTTCACTTTAACTCTTCTTGAAAAAGGTTTGCATTTCTCCTATGATCATACAGGGTTCAGATTTTATTTTTGCTCTCTTTTGTTTTGTTTTTACAAGGTTGATTTCACTTCTGCATTAGTGGATCATTTAACAAGGGACCTGAGTCTAACACACTGTAAGAGAAAACGCATTCTGATTGGTTAAAAAAATATGAGGGACAGAAACCGAGCAAGACAATTCAGATTTATCACGGATAAAAAACTCATATTTATCGGAATAATGTTTGCTTAACATAGTTACATTTATTGAAGGTTTGCCTGGCTATATTATGGATGTGGAAATACTGCTCACAATTTAAATGAACAGCAATGAATACAAAATGTAATCACTTTTCAACAAGTTTTGTATTCACATCCGTAAATAAATTGTCCAGTGCTCTGAAAAACACATTTAGTCAACCTCTTTCAATTTAATAAAGCTATTAAAACAAAACTGAATGAAATTAGTTATGAGTTTCATTTTTTTCATTTCACTTTTGGATAAAAAATAGGTATAGATATCTTTATATAAAAAAAAAAAATAATATTAGTGGAAAATATCAATTTTTTTTGTCACTCATTTTAGAAAGTGAAACACTTATATTGTAGATTCATTACACATAAAGTGAAATATTGCAAGCCTTTATTTCTTGAAATCTTGATAAGTATGGCTTTCAGATAATGAAAACCCAAAATTCAGTGTATCATAAAACTAGAATTTTACATAAAATCGATGAAAAAGTTATATTTAAACAGAAATGTCAGGCTTCTGAAAAGTATATTCATTTCTATGCACTCATACTTTTGCATGAATTGATGCATCAATGCGGCATGGCATGGAGACCTTCATCCTGTGGTACTACAGGTGTAATGAAAGCTCAGATTGCATATATTGCGGTTTTCATCTGCATTGTTGGGTCTGGTGTCTGCCGTCCTCCTCTTGACAATGCCCCATAGATTCAGGTCAGGTGAGTTTGTTGGCCAATTAAGTACAGTAACACCACAGTCACTGAACCAGCTTTTGCTAACTTTGACGCTGCAGACAGGTTCTAAGTTCTGCTGGAAAATGAAATGCATGCAGCATGAAGTGTGCTACAATTTCCTGATAGATGGCTGCACTGACTGAGGACCTCAGAAAACACAGTGTACCAACACCAGCATATGACATGGCAGCCAAAATCTTCACTGGCTGTGGAAACTTTACACTGGACTTCAAGCAACATGGAATCTGTGCCTTTCCATTCTTCCTCCAGCCTCGGGGACCTTGATTTCCATATGACATGCAAATTTTTGTCTTTCATCTGAATAGAGGACTTTGAATGACTGAGCAACAGTCCAGGTCTTTTTCTCCACAGCCTGTTGTCTCTGATTCAGTTGTGGCCTGACATGACACATGCAACATTTGTAGCAGCATTTGTAGCTGATGTCCAGGATCCGTCTGTGCGTAGTGGCTCTTGATGCGCTCATTCCCCTCTTTGTGAAGCTCCCCCAAATTCTTGGATGTATTTTGCTCAACATTTCTCTCAAGGCTGCAGTCATACCTTTTGCTGGTGCACCTTTTCCTACCATGCTTTTTCCTTTCACTCAACTTTTTATGTATATTGTCTGATTCTGCACTCTGTGAACTACTAGCTTTGTGGCTTACCCTCTTTGTGGAGGGTGTCAATGACTGTCTTCTGGACATCTACCTACAGACCCAAACTGAGAGACCATTTAAAGGCTCAGGAAACATGTGCACGTGTTTTGAGATTATTTGCTCTCTTGGTTGTGATACACTGACTTTCCAAATGTTGAACTTTTTCACAAAATTAAAATGTTCTGAGACATTGAATTTTGCATTTAATAATTTGTCAGCCTTAATCATCACATTTCAAGAAAGGCTTGCAATATATCACTCAATGTGTAATGAATCTGTATGATATATTTCATTTTCTGAAATTAGTGACAAAAATAATTGAACTTTTTCATAATATTCCAATTTTTTTTTAGATGCACCCATATTGACTGAGTAGGAGGCGAACTTTTGATCTACCTGCCTCATTATATATTTACTGGAAATGCACTGATATGAAGGCATGAAATGGACAATTTTTTATTCTTGAAAGAGCCAGCTACCACCACCCTCCTCTTTAATCACAATCCCTATTTTTCATGAAAGAGAAACTTGATAAGAGAAACAGCAGGTTTCTATACTAACACCAAACATTTCCTTTCAAATGCCATTGCAGGGGTCCATCTGTCCATTTCATCCAATTTTTCTTTCTCTTAAGATCTCTCAAATGTTTACCTTTTATATAACTCCCATTAACCATCTGCTTTTCTTCTCCATCTTCAGTATCATATGATGTAAATTAGCTGAGCCAAAATTTCAGCTCAATGTAGGTTCATCCTAGTGCACTGGTGTGGGGGGATGATGAGACTGGAAAAGGAGCATGATATCAGAAATGTGAGGTTCAGCTTTCTGTGGTTTAATATCAGAAGTATGGGATATTAGAGTGGACTGGGAAGTCGCTGTTGTTCTTTGTAAGGCTCTTGCTTGAAAGCAATAGTCTGGGCCTCACCTTGCCTCATGACAAATACAAGCAATCATACACAACAAAAGGGTGTATACACTTCTGCTGTCCGTAGGCAATAATTATTTTAAAAATTGTCTGCAACTCATGAAGAAGCGGAGGGTTTTGGGGTGTGGAAGGAGAAAGAAGGACACGGGAGGGAGGCGTGGAGAGGTTTGCACTCTCACAACTATAACCTGAGGACAGAAAATGTAGACCGATGCGTTGCATAAGTGGAGCAGAGGAGGCAGAGATAAGAAATGAAAGGGAAAGAGCAGAGAATTTAAAGAAATTTGGCAGGCAAAGAAAAGGAAAGGATGTTTTTTTTCCCCTTTTTTTTCCTATTTCCAGATGTGACTGGAATACAAAGGAAAAAAGAGAGTGAATATTAGAGGGAAAGATAGAACTTAGCGACTGAGAAAGTGTCAGGGCAGTGTGAGTTAAAGTGAGAAAATGGATGACCGGAAGGCAGATTCACAGTCAGAGGAGTTTGGGCAGGGAAGTGTTGTTCACCAATATAATATGAGAAAGATTCAAAGAATGAAGTCCTTGAGCCTTGGCTGGCTCCCACACTGCTGTTTTCATTTATCTTGGTCTCAAAATGAAAGCAAATATATAGCCTGCAAAACCTTCCACCTATTCCATGGCCTTTATTGAAATACTTAGGCTGTTTCTTGTCGACCAATGAAAGATAATGCCGTAAAGTGTCTGGTCCTCAACCAACACAAAACATGACACTTTAAGTTTTCTCTCCTTTCAGGTAATAATTCATGAAACAAGGACGTGTTTTTTTTTTTTGTTTTTTTTTTCTTAAAGCCAATGAATACAACAAAAAGATTGCTTATAAACACTCAACAGGAGATCAGACTGAAGTGGAAGTTTCCGTGTGAAGTGTGGAGATATAAACTAATCACTGCGGTTTTAACGCTACCATTGTTCGTGAAAATGACATGCACATCAAACTTGCTTACACACAGTTCCACCAAGAATAACGTCAGCTTTATCAACTAATCCACAAGAGATTACGGTTAACAATCAACACCTTAAGGAAATGGATGACTTTTCTTGATCTGGGTAGCACCATAAGCCAAGACCAGGGTACTCCAGCAGACACCTTAGAATCAGACTGTCAAAAGCCCAGAATGCCTTTTCCAAACTCAAGAGGATTTGGAAGGCCAAAGAGAATTAAATCAGAACTAAGCTGAATATCTACAATAACAATGTCAGGACTGTGTTGCTGCCGAGGTCTGAATCTTAGTGTTCGTAGGAGAGACACTCAGATAGGAGCTGCATTTCACAAACGCTTTCTGAGAAGCATCTGTCAAATGGCTTTGTCAAACATCATCACAAACGGGGCGCTGTTCGAGAGGACCAAATGTAACTGCATCATCCCAGAGATCATGACAGAAAAGGCTCGAATGGCTAGACCATGAACTTTGAATGTACCAGGATCACATCCCATTGATAGCTCTCCATTGGAAATCGCAAGGAAAATGCAGACCCTGACGCCCAAGAACAATACGGCATAGGACTGATACTTCAGAGTCGAAGGAAGCGTGTTATTCATGACCACATATTCAAGTGATGGCAGATGACTGTTGTAGGTGGAGAAGCACTATTTTCGCCTTGTGTCGCACCAAGATCAATAGAGGATAAAAAAAATTTAAAAACATCATACTGATAACTCTACCTACCTATTCGTTATTTGAAAAAGAATTATACATCAGCCTCAAATGCAGTACAAGAAACATTTCCTGCCTGTTAATAGTCCATAAGGTCTTCACTCCTACCTCTTATTGCCCTATGTGAACAAACAATGCTCCCTCAGCAGAAGGACACCTAGTCACAAAGTAAATTAATTCCTTCCATTCTATTGTATCATTTTGTATCAGTTTGAATATTGGGGCCTTGTGAATAATTGAAGCACTTCTCAAATAAGAAAAGGTGCCAACCAATCCCGCATTTTGTAGGTTAAGGGTAACATCTGCATTTTTCATTCGACAACTGTGGCTCAGTTGATAGAGAGGGCATCACTCCAATTGGACAGTTGCTGGTTTGATTCCCAGCTCCTCCGGTCTGCGTGCCGAAGTGTTCTTGAGTGCGTGAATGCAAACCAGTGTGAAACGATCAAATCATTCTAAAAGTGGAGACCATTTACCAGTTACTCCTTTTGGCTTCCAAGGCATGGCATCCCTTTAAATGTGAGAGGGATCATCCGGATCTTTAAAGATACAAATTTCTGGTTCACTGAATTGACTATTTATATTAAGGAAACCAGAAAATTACTATAATTGAACTGAGGAAAAATCACAACTCTTGAACAGTATTTATGGATGAATTTCCTTGTTGAATGCGTATATCCACTCTGGTAGTTCCCTGTGCCAGACCCCCCCCACCCCTCCCCACCTCCCCTCTGTGTACGGTCATAGACACTCACCCCCCAAATCCCCCACTCCCCAATCATGACCTCAGCCTAACCTCCAGCCAGGTGCAGAGGGAGTTCTCTAGTTTGAGGCAGAGCAAAGCCAGTGGGCCAGGCAACATCCGCCCAAGGGTTCTCAAGGTGTGTGCTGGGCAGCTTGCAGGAGTTTTCCAGCACCGCTTCAACCTCTCTCTGAGGTTGCTGAAGGTGCCTGACCTTTGGAAACCTCCTGCATAGTCCCGGTACCCATGAAAGGACGTCCAAGTGCTCTCAATGACTTCAGGCCAGTGGCTCTAACGTCACATGTCATGAAGTCATTCGAGAGGCTCGTTTTCCAACACCTGAAGGAACGGCTGTCTGCCTCTCTGGACCCTCTGCAGTTTGCGTAAAGGCAGCATATGGGTGTGGAGGATGTCATCATTTTCCTCTCTCACAGGGCCTTGTTCCATCTGGAGGGAGCAGGAAGCACTGTGAGAGTCACCTTCTTTGACTTCTCCAGTGCTTTCAACTGTGTTTGCCCCCCCTCCTCAAGGACAAGCTGCTGAGCGCGCAACTTCACCCTGACATCACTGCCTGGATCCTGGACTACCTCACAGGACGACCGCAGTATGTCAGGGTGGACGGCGGTGTTTCTGAGGCCGTGATGTGCAGCACAGGTGTGCCCAAAGGTACGGTCCTGTCTCCATTCCTCTTCACTCTCTTCACCTCCGACTTCCGACACAAGTCCAGTTCCTCCCACTTCCAGAAGTTCTCTGACGACTCTTCCATCGTTGGATGCATCACCAACGATGACGAGGGGGAGTACAGAGAGCTGATTGCGAGTTTTGTTGACTGGAGCAACCAAAATCACCTCCTTCTCAACATCTCCAAGACAAAGGAGGTGGTAGTGGACTTCAGGAGGAATGGGAGGAGACCCATACCAATCACCATACTGGGTGAAGAGGTGGAGATTGTGGACTCCTATAAGTACCTTGGGGTCAATATTAACAATAAACTGGACTGGACACACAACACAGATGACCTATACAGGAAGGCTCAGAGCAGGATGTTCTTCCTAAGGAGACTGAGGTCGTTTGGTGTCTGCAGCGTGCTCCTCAAGACCCTCTACCAGTCTATGATAGCCAGAGTACTCTTCTTTGCTATAGGGTGCTGGTGGGGCGGTGCCAAGACTGGTGAGGTCAACAGGCTCAACAAGCTTGTGAGGAAAGTTCGCTCAAGTGGTGGGACTCAACCTCGACCATCTTGAGTCGGTGGCTGTGCGAAGGGT
>CAAKHD010010402.1:0-12500 GCA_901007705.1 Fistularia tabacaria
ACAGGGCGTTTTGCACTCAAGGGGTGGGGAAATTTGCAACAACGTTTTGAGATACATAACACTATAACGAGACAGTGTTGTGCCGCCATGGTTATCTCCAGGAACTGACCGACACCATCCTCCCTCCAGCTGCCAGGGCGCGGCGGCCTTGTCCTTGAGCTTTGAGCAGCTCCGGCCTTTCTGTGAAACATCTTAAGCGTTCTATGCAAAATCTATTTCATACTGAGCAAACATGGGATAAATGTATTTATAATTATTCTGACAATTTGATCCTGTCGTTTAACCTTTATCCAGTCCTTACATCTCTTCAGAGCTCAATCACGTAAATGTCGCTGCTCTGTCACCCCCTGCTGATGAAATTGTGACATCGGTTATGTCTCTGTAAAATTATGAATAACGTGGTGAATTATGTTGAAAGTACACTACTTAGGGCCAAACCGATATATATCATCCTCCAGCTCATGTGACCCTGGCAGCTATAGGGTGGGTTGAATCTCGTTCCTTGAGAGGAGGGAGTCCCAAGATATTGTGGCGAGCTGGAGTGTCATAATTGACAAGCATAGTCAAGGAGGAATTGCTTAAAGGATAATGCACTTTAGAACATAGGGTTTTATTTCATCCAGCATGATAAGAATTACCCAAGTTGTATATTTCCCAACCCAACAGTTACACTAACGGTGCAACCCCCCCATTATGACAACTAATGATGCAGGTTAGTGTAATACAACATCAACATTGTACAGAGTTAATATGACGGAGTTCTCAAACCCAGAACCATGGGGAGACTCCCAAAGGTCCTTATAGCCGCAAGGGATTATAGGTTTCCGGCGGCCAGTCTTGCCACCCCATGCTACAAGATGGTAACTAGTGAAAAAAATTTAAAATGTATTTGTCAATTCATTTAGATTGTTATTACAATTGTCTTGTGGACCTTTGCAAATAAATATCTCACTATTCAAAGTTAATGTTTGATTAATTCTCTGTGTTTCTGCACCTACAGAGGAAGCTGCAGAAAAAGGTCATAAGTTTTGCAGAAAAAATAATACTCAACCCCTTGATCTGAATATTATATATTTTGGCATATCTTTGAGCTCAATTTCTACAGCTCATCTATTTCTATCAGATTCTGGTTGTTATATGTAGTTTCAGATTAACCTGTTGAAGCTAACACCCTTTTTTATTTGTTGGTCTGTCAGTTAGTTTGTTTGTCTGTTCGATCATTTGATCTATTCTTCCATTATCTACCGCTTTTCCTGCACTTAAGGTCGCAGGGATGCGGGTGCCTATCCCTGCTCCCATTGAGCGAGACGCGGTGTATACCCTGAACCAGTCGCCAGTTGATTACAGAGCCACATATGGAGACAGATGACCGTTCACTCTGTCATTCACACATCTTGGCAATTTTTCCAATTTGTTCCAATATTTTTTTATTTGGGACTGTGGGAGAACCCCGGAAAACATGGAAAGAACATGCAAACTCCACAAAGAAAGGCCTCCTGTGGGAAACGAACCAGAGTACTTCGTGCAATGTGGCAAAT
Organism: Fistularia tabacaria; assembly: GCA_901007705.1. Lineage (NCBI taxonomy): Eukaryota > Metazoa > Chordata > Actinopteri > Syngnathiformes > Fistulariidae > Fistularia > Fistularia tabacaria. Next base: position 1,539 of record CAAKHD010010402.1, read on the forward strand.
GCGCTTGCCATTTCCCCCACGTGCCGCCAAGCATTTCAAAAGGAAAAAATAGTAGGGCGCAGGGTGGAGTGTTAGCCTATAGATAATATGGGAATAGTCAGAATCTAAAGTCAGTCTGTCCAACATTTTGATTTGATTTTTATTCATTATCATTTCTAAACATGTCATTCTTCATCCTTCATCACATATCTTAATAATCCAGTGGTGTCCTCAGTAAGACAGGGAAGATCATCTGATTTTTATAATGAAAATAAGATATTTAAACCCCATCAATTTAATTTTTGATCATTCTCAAATTATGAATAGTATTTTTTTTTATCTTTAAAGTGCCTTTGGGACATTACCAATTTACCTGTGAGAGCATCCAAAAAACATTGAAAAATCTAAAAAAAGATAGCTCAAAGTCCAAATAAAAAAGGAAACTAGCAAAATTTGAGCAAATAATAAAGAAACTGGAAATAATGTCCAATAGTTTGCAAAAGTGAACCCATTCATATTAAATTACGACAAAATAAATATGACAAAATATATCACAAAAGCATTAGCATTAGCAATAAATCAAAAATATCACTGTCTGTGACTGTCTAACTGAGAGGTAATCGGACCATCGGAATGTGATGGAATATGACATCAACATTGATATTTACATTGCCTGAAACCTGTGTATGCTACCACCAAATGTTTCGACAATGTTAGCACTAAATGTTAAAACAACGGTAGTGACAAGGATTTTAATATCGGCACCAAATGTTTCCTTAACACAGAAAGACTGAACATAGTCAGCATATGTTTCAGCAAACACTTAAAACAACACTACTATCAAATGTCTGAATGAAACCAGCACTATATAACATCAGCACCATTAGGTCAAGACCATTTCAGTGATGTTGGCATCAAATATTTCAATGTTGGTACAGCACAACTACGTTACTTCGGACCACAGGAGGGCTCTGCCTCTCAAGTCTGCACAGATGATCTTTATTTAAGTGTAAAGATATTGGTTCATTTAGAAAAAATAAAGTGGAAAATGAAGTTTCTTTGATAAAACTGGGGTAAAGCAGACAAAAAAATAATTGATACAGGAAGAAATGCTTTCATTTCTTTATTGATTGGCTAACCTAAATCAACCTTTTAACTTTGAAATGATCAATTCTGACTGGTATGTACACCTGCTGTGAATATGAATCAACATTTTTAAATTCTATTTTTTTATCTATTTCTGAAATAGCAAAATACATTTTATCATGTTAATATTTCCAAGACAATTTGCAGATTTTTTTTTATTCTGGTTGATTTTTGATTGTTATTGTCATCCTTATAGTACTACTTTAAAATGTCATATTATAAAATACTCTATGTTTCATTTTTGTCCTAAAAGAAAAATAGAAATTTAAATTAATACCAATTTTAAAAAATAAAGGTAGAAAGGGAAAATTAGCTATTCTTCAAAATAAGTGAATGATCAAAAAGTAACAAAATTATATCTATAATGAAAACCAAGTATTTTAGTAAGATCAGTAAAGCTGACTGATAAATGACCAAAAGATATTTTAAAGTTTTATAAAAATCATAAAATGTTTATTACATATTTGTAACCGGATACAGGAGCCATTGACACTGAGGAACCAGATTGTCGTTTTCCATCCTTTCACAAACTTGGTTTATAAAACCTTAGTGTTTCTTTTATGTGTTATAGTGAGAACATTAAGGATTTTTTTCCTTCTTTGCCATAAACACAGCTTTGACTTTTATAAACAAACAAATGAACATCGAGCAGCAACAAAGTAAAAATTCAGTTTAAATAAAATATTACAACACTGTCCATTGCTGTTTTCGCTCATATGAAAACGTCTGAAAATAAATGGAATTAAATCAGGTAAAAACACCAATGGTCATTCCAAATTTACAAACATTTAAACAGTTAACAGTAAACAGTTGAAAAAAGACTATGTAACCAGCTGCTGAAAATAGAAAAAAAAAATCTGGAAATTCAGAAAAAAAACTATAAATATTTTGGTCCTGATTCAGAACTTTTCCTTGCCATTTTTAAAATATTCCTTATTCAGTATATTTTTGGTAATAATGAGTTAATGTTGATCTATTCATGACCATTTGTTTATTCTTAAAACATTCTTGATTAATAGACAACTAACACTAATCACCTTATTAAAGTTAAGAAGAAGAACCCTCATCACTTAGAGATTTCATCTTTTAAAAGGTGATCAACACTGATGCTCCTTTAAAAACAAAAAATAGATGAAAATATATAAGCAGCAAAAGATAGTTTCTGGAAGAAAAAATTATTTTGGAAGTTTTGAAAACAGCACCTACATTTCATACTATTTTTAAAGATCAAATATGAGGAAAGTAATTTGGGGTTTTCCGGTCATTATTTTTTTAAATGTGTAGTTTGATCTCCTTACGTATATTTACAGTAATAAGCATAGTTTTAACTCAATTCATTCGTGACCCAGCAAAGCACAACGTTGGACTCTAGCAGCAAAATTTATTGTCAAACATTTAAATAAATTAGCTCACATATATTTTGAGATTGACTATTAAAAGAAAAAAAATTCCTAATTCCAGACATTTATTTCATCATTTCCTGCTGGTCTTGTGACCAAACATTAAAAAAAAAAGCTTAACTGCCTGCCACACCGACAAGCCCAGAAGTAGGTGTTGATCAATTTGAGCCAGAAGTGACTCTAATCTTGGTTTGTCATTAATATAAAATGTGTTTTTTGTTATTTAAAATGATAAGGCAAGGTGCTTTTCTCAGATTGGACACTTTGGATGAAAAATAAAACAATGAAAAGTACGCAAACATTCATTCAAAACAAATGTAACAACTCTGGGTTTGGGACAAAGTATGTCAGCTGCCTGGTGAGAGATTTCCAATTTTTGAAGTAAATATATTTTTAGGGGTGAGGGGGGCCGATACAGTGAATTTAGAGTCTTAAAATACATTTCAAATTTATAAACAAAATCTAAACAAATAAGGAGAAATCCATAGCTCAGCTGACAAATTTTGAGATATATGAATTGGAAAAAAAAATCCACCAAGGTAGGACATATATTAACACAAAAATGTGAGATGAAAAAAAAATTGAAAACAAATTTGTCTCAGTATGAAAACTACAATAAATTGTTATGCATTTATTGCAAATTTTAAAGGGAAACAAATGAGAAGCAGAAATTAACAAGTTTTTAGCGGTGACATACAATGGTTTTTATGGTTTGGTTTGGTTTTTTTTCTCAAAAAGAAACTGTCTGTTTCTGAACGTCCTCGGGCCTCCTTATAGTTATGTAGTGTTTCAGCATGAACAATCAGTGGTGAAAAGTCTCTGAGTCACTGAGAAGATTATTTTAATTTCTATGTTGTAGTTTCTTTCTACACTTTCCTGACCATTTGTTTTGACAGTTCTTTTAACTGTTTCTAGGACATTCCAAAAAAATTGGAAAACGATGTTTAAAGATAAACTGTAGTTTTGATTTGCAAGAGTTCCTTCCATTTTTTTCGCCACCATCTTTTTTTTTTCCACAAGCAATGTCACTGAATATTTTGAACATATATATTAAAAACAGAAAATGACGAGGAAACTCTCAAAAAAAAAAAATTCTATTCAGTTTTACTTTTTTGTATTGTTCTGTACTTTAAAACAGTGATCCTCAACCTTCTTAGTGCCTTGGACCATGCTGTTTGTGGGCTATTTTAGCGAGGGTCAGCTCGCCGACTTACCGAAAAACCTTTTGACTGAGTCGAGTGCAGGACTGAGGCGCAGGCAGAAGTGGCAATTTTTCAAAATAAAATACCTGGAGGACTAATGAAAATAAAATACATTTTATTTAAAAAAAAGTTTATCAGGACCGATCCGTGGCCCAGTGGTTGGGGACTTCTGCTTTAAAACACATGTTTCTTGAAATAAGTGGTTTTTTTTTAAACAAGTTTACAGTTTAATTGACTCATCACTGCCTCCAGGTAGCTAAATTATCAGGAGCCTGAACATCCACCGGTGTGAATTTTCATGTACAAAGTTCATTGTTGTTTTACAGGCTGTATCATTTTAAACCACAAAAACAAAAACATTTTAGAGGATTGTTTTTAAATGAAAATTAATAAAAAATAATAATGAAATGAATACATTTAAAAAAAAAATCCACAAGTCATTGAAACACTTATGCCAATGACTTGTGCCACTTGTGCCAGGGGATTTAAGCCTATTTTTAATTTGTGGCTGATTTTAGATAGATTGTTTTTTTATCTTCTTTAGAGAATTTACAAACACCCATTTGGAGACAGATATTAGAATAATTTGGGGATGACTGTTGACTTGTCAATAAAATTTTGACTTAAATTATTGCTGACAAAATAAAGGGATTTTTTGTTGCTGTTGATGCATTTAATTCATTTTCAGAGTATCAGAGTGACCACTTAATAATCACTTATGGATTTCAAATTCAATGCATCATTTCATTGAATCATTTTTGCTTTGTAAAAATGTGTCTAGTGATTTTGAGGTTCATGTTAAAGTGAACACAATAACAGAAACACCTGGATGAGGAGCCTGTTGATAAGTCAATGTATTTCTCCTTACGATGTCATTAATAAAGAGGCCAACGCTTTGATTCTCACCTCCCACTAAAAAGCGTCTCTGTTTCATAAACATTAAAATGCATTTCATACAAACATGCGTCAGTTGGTGTCACTGACAATGACAATAACCATGTGATCCTCATCAAGGTTCCCCACTGTCCTCCTCGCCTCCTGCAGGAACTGCTGCGAGAACTCACCGGGTGGGAAGGCATACAACATGGCGCCAAGCCCTCCCTCCTTGGCAGACGGAAGGCTGACCACACCAGCTGCTTCCTTGTTGCGCAAATATGTGATCAGGTGACGCAGCAGACGGACCTGCAAGCCCAGCTCAGGCACCGGCGCCTGCCGGTCCACAGGCCCCTGTAGTGCCAGTAGGATGGCGAAGCCATCAGGGTGTCCAAGCTTGATGCGGCGCCCAACCTCATCCAGACGTGTCTGGTCCATGCGGAGCCGTTGGGCAATCTTCAGCTGGTTCTGCTGCTTCACATCCCGCATCACACCAGCAAAGAAGGTAGTACCACCCTCCAACAGGAAGAGGTCTGTGGGGAAGCTGCTGTTCTTCAGTGCGAAGAATCCATGCCAGGTCTTCGACAGTGTCGTCTGTGCAAACTCAGACAGTGAGCCCAGCAACGATGATGTGTGTGTGAGCATGGCAGGAGAGGACACAGGCTCACTACTCCGGTGGTGATGGTTGTTTAAACGTTCAATAGAAGAGCGTTTGTGATGGCGGCTAGAGGGCAGGTCAGTGTCATTGGTCGCTGCTCTATCAGGGGAATTGTCCCGGGGCTCTGTTGTGGAGTCAGGGGCTCGAACACGTGCACGGTCAGGGCTGGCATCTGGGGACACAGCCCCTCCCTGGCCTCGACCGTGGGACCTCCCCCTCTCCTTCTCTCGTTCTTCCATCTGCCGGTCAGCAGAGGCACTACGACTCCTCCTGCGGTTCCGCCTTTCCTCCCGCTCTTTCAGCCAGCTCTCACGGCTGCGGCTGCGGCTCCTCACTAATCGCCGACCAAATGCCTCCACACCGACCGCTCGTCTCTCCAGGCTGCGAGTAGGGCTGGCAGGGAAGTCTCTCTCCAGCAGTGACCGCTCACGCTGCAAAGTGAGACTGTGTGACGGCGGCGAGTTTCGATCTCTGGCAGTGCGCAGCTCACGCTCCAGGCTGCGATGGCGGCTATAGGCTTCACCCAGGAGGTCATAGTGTGAGAGGAGCTGGATAGGCTGCGGGTATCCAGGGGGGAAAGGGCGGGCTGCACTCTCCTCCACCTTGGCAAAGTCAACCCTCAGGCGGCGCTCAGGGCCACCAAGGGGGAAGCCACGCATCTGCGTGCAAGCAGCCTGAGCAGCATCCAGACTCTCGTACTGAATGTAGGCAAAACTGTCACCTTTTACGTAGTCAATGTTCCGGATACTTCCAAACCGATCGAACTCACGGGCGAGGGCTGCCAACAAGTTCCCAGGCCCCAGCCCCCCGACCCAAAGCCTTGTGGTGGGATTGGCTTTCCCATAGCCAATCTTGATGGGGTTTCCACCAATCAGACGACCCTGCATCGCCACCTTGGCGCGATGGGCCATGTCCAGGTTCTGGAACTTGACAAAAGCGTAGGCACCACCTTGACCACGAGCTGGACGTTTGATCACCACATCCTCAATGATGCCGTACTTGTCAAAGCCCCGCCTCAGCTCCACTTCTGTCACATTACCGTCCAGGTTTCCTATGAAGAGATTACTGGTTGCTCGCTGGTCATCCTCTGGTTTTAAGTCTTCCACAATGGGCATTGGCGGGAAGCCATATGGACGCCCGCGTTCGTCTAACATCCCATAAAAATCTAGCAGCCGCTCGCGTTCGCGTGTAAGTGTCTCCAGGGCATAGTGACGTGCTCGCAGGTCCCGTATGTTACTGACAGCTGGACCGGGGGGGGAAAGGGAGCGTTGTCTGTAGGGGTAAGGCGCGTGCAACGGTAAATAGCTGACGTCAGGGGGCGTCACACTCCGCCTCCTCACGTACATGGGCTCGATCTTCAGCTGCCGCTCGCCCAGGACCAACCGGGACGACTTGCCGTGTCGCGCCTCTTTCGCATCTTCGGGATGCCGAAAATTGACATAGGCAATCCGCCCGAGTTCCGGCGTGTGCGATAATTTGACGCTGACGTCGCCGAACTTCTTGAACTCGTGAAAAAGCGTGTCCTCGACGTCCTCGTCGGACACCTGCGAGCCCAGGTTGCTGATGAGCAGCGTTTTGTATTCCAGCGTCCCAGGCCGCGCGGCGGGCAGCTCGGCGGCCGCTGTGCGCAGAGGCGGGCGGCTAAGGAGGCTTAGCTCGTGCCTTTGATGGAGCTCCAGCGGGGCTGGCCGCTCCTCCCGCAGCCGCGGCTTCTCCCGCTCGCGGCTGCGGCTTCGGCGGTGGAAGCCGCGGCTCTCTGCCAGCAGCAGAGCCAGCGGCGGCGGCAGCTCTTCCCTGCGGCTACTGTCTCGCTCCCGTATCCGTTTCACGGCGGCCCTGGGCGGGCTCGCCTCCCTCCCGGCCTGCCGCTTCATCTTCACACGATGATGGAGCTCAAACTTTTCGTCGCCTGCAACGGTAATCCGTGCCGGAGAGCGACCTCCGGTGTCGTTAGTCCAATACTCGAAGCAGAAGAGTTCGCAAGAAAAGACACGCTTCTCTCCTGACCCGGAAGTATTGCATCAATGTCGAACTAAGGCGATAAAAACCATTAAAAACATTTCACCATCGGAGGACCTGCACCGATGCCGCCATCTTGGACAATAGGAATGTGCGCGTTCCCTGTTGAGGGCGGAGCCCGCTTTGACGCACATTGATACGTCATGACGTTCCGCTCGGGGACTATAGTGACATTTAAACAACATGAAAATCCCAATTTCATTATGAATGTTTTGTTTGTTATTTAGGGGGCAAATATTGTCTTTTGAAGTGGATAACACATTTATTTATGATTCAGTAAAACAAATTACAACAGATGCAAACAAAAAGACACTCTATGACATATTACAATTGGACTTTGGATGAAAGACTTAATTTTTATTTTTTTTTTTAATGCATGCCAAAAGGGGTAAATAAAAATGTCATGGGTATAAAATATGAAGAGCAACCCGAAAACTAGTAAAGTTTTATCCGATAAAATAATTTTCAAATACTTGCAATTGTCTTGTCAAAGTATATGAGTGATTTTTTACTATCTCTATTGATTCTAATGTATTTCTCAAAACGCTTCTTCTGTATTCAGTTAGTGCGTATGATATGGTTCAACTGACCTGATTTTTTAATACTTGTGATCGCCAAAATCCAAGTATGCCACCGAAACACTTTGCTCTGATCATCGTTTTTCACAAATAATCTGCTCTTCATCTCATTCAAAAAATCAAAAATAAGGGAGTCAGTCGGACCTTGGCAAAAACCCAACTTCCTTTTGAAAAAATGTAAATATTTAATATTTGCAATGAAATAGAAATACACATGAAAGACATTCAAAAACAGCATTTTACTAGACTAATTGAGAAAATAGAAGAAAAAATAATTACAAAAAAGGTGGTAAAGTAGTTGGGACTTCAGCTTCACAGCAAGAAAGTCACTGGTTCAGTTCAGACAAGGAGTTTTTATGTTCTCCCCATGGGTTTCCTAGGTTGTCCAATTTTCATCCCAATCCCTAAAACAAGCAGTAGGATAATGGGGACCCTAAATTGCCCAGAAGTGTGAATGAGAGAGTGAATGGTTGTATGTCTCATTTGAGCCCTGTGATCGACTGCTGACTATATCAGACTGAGATGGTTTGGTCATGTACAGAGGAGGGATGAGGATTATATTGGTAGACGAATGCTGGAATGGGAGATGCCAGGCAGGAGGTCTAGAGGAAGACCGAAGAGAAGGTTTATGGACGTAGTGAGAGAAGATATGAAGGTAGTTGGCGTGAGAGAGGAGGATACAGAGAATAGGGTTAGATGGAGAAGGTTGATTCGCTGTGGCGATCCCTGAAAGGGAAAAGCCGAAAGGAAAAGAAGATCGACTGCTGACTATAGAAGTGCTATAGAATCTAAAGCACTTATCGATTTTATAATGAATTATTACAAGAGTTGTGAAAATGTCCTATTTAAACAATGTAAAGCTTTTTGGATTGGTTTTAATTCTATTTTTTAATTTTCTTTTGTAACCAACAAAAAGCAAACACAAAAAATGCTTTGCACATAAAGTTTTGGTTCATAACTCATTTTTTATTTATAAACCCGAGTCAGGTGCTGGAGCCATTTGACCAACACATAGCCAAACATTCACACATTGGAGACCAGATGAGATTTTTCACCTTTTATTGAAAAAGTCAACTGTACAGAAACAAATGCAATGGAGAAGTTAAACTCATAGAAACACTTGTTTCTCTTCAGAGAATATTCTTAATATTTCACTGCCAAGGAGGACAGTTTTTTCTTAGTTTTGGGCTCAAACTATCCCGCAGATGGAGCCACTGATCTGGTTCTAGCACAGCCTGGAGGTCATAAATTAGCGGAAGCTGGAAATTAAAAGAAAATAAATACCTGACTGTTTCACTGCATATAGGTGCTCAAGACCTTCAATATGTAGTTTGGTTTTTCTGACCTTTTTTTCTGTTCTAATTTTCACAAATACCCTTTGTTTAATGGCAACATGGCAAGAAATAAACATCGGAATGGTTTTCATTTCTGAAAATATTTTCTATAAAAAGGAAAGAAATTGGAAAGAAAGTAATTGTTTATAAAAAATTTAAAAGAAATATTTTAAGGTGAATGACAGAATAAGCAGAAAAACAAGTAATGTCGTTTTTCTTCCCAAATATCAAGAATAAAGGGATTAAAGTTATGAAATTGCAAGCAAGTTATTTTAAATTTACAAGCTTTGTCGCATTTAATTCCATTAATTTTGTAATCATTTTTTGTAACAATTACACCTTTTAGTCATTAAATTACCACATTCTCATAATGTCAAAGATATCTTTCCTGTCGCCATAGATATGCTCAGACCGAGGTTAAAAAGACACGATGAATGGGATCATAAAGAAGTGCTTCCTTTTTCTTTTTAACAGATAGAATCTTCAAACTGCTACTCAGTCAGAGCAAGACCTTTTCCAACAGGTGTATCTGTGCATGAGGAAAAAAAAAAATTAACATGAAAAACCACCATCCATTTTTCAGATGATCTAACAGAGGCCAGAAGGATGTTTGCTTTCAAAAGCGTCACTTTGTTCCGCCCTGTTGTCGCCCCCTTTGAATCTGATGATCGTAAACCTACAATCCCAGAAGGTTCCTCCTGTCTGGGTCGAGTCCTCGGGTCAGGCATTTCACAGTTCTGTCCGTGCCTTGGCAGCGGCTGGTGCATACTTGGGCATGAGCTCAGTTATCTTTCGGATGAAGTCGGACTTCTCAGCGCAGCCTTTGCATGATTCGCCCCAGTCCTCCAGAATCTTCTTCAGGTCCTTCACTTTCAGACGCTTCAAGTCCACCGTACTCAAGTCCAGCTGCTTATCTGTGGGGACAATTCCAGGGGCAAGATTATGTTTAATTTTGTTATAATGAAGAAAACCACTAATGATGACTGTTTAATGGAACAGTTCAATCTATTGCTAATTTGCACTCCATTCCTGTTGATTTCATGTCACCATGGGATTGTGAGAAAAGTCTTCTCGATTCCTCTGTGTGTCCAGCACATGTGGAAAAATTGACAATTAAGCTGACTTTGAAACAGTTCTTCGCTTATTTAGTTTTTTTTTTTCTTCCAGACAAATCAGCAATTACTGATCTCTTCTAAATACACTGCTCAAAAAAATAAAAGGGAACACTTAAACAACACAATGTAACTCCAAATCAAATCACATTTCTGTGAAATCAAACCGTGCACTTAGGAAGCAACACTTCTTGGCAATCAATTTCAAAGCTGTTGTGCAAATGGAATAGACAGCAGGCAGAAATTATAGGGTTTGAGCTAGACACCTCCAATAAAGGAGTGGTTCTGCAGGTGGTGACCACAGACTCTCAGTACCTATGCTTTCTAGCTGATATTTTGGTCAACTTTGACTGCCGGCAGTGCTTTCACTCTAGTGGTAGCACGAGACGGACTCTACAACCCACACAATTGGCTCAGATAGTACAGCTCATCCAGGATGGCACATCAATGTGAGACGTGGCAAGAAGGTTTGCTGTCTGTTAGACAGATGCTACCAGGAGACAGGCCAGTACATCAGGAGATGTGGAGAAGGCCGTAGGAGGGCAACAACCCAGCAGCAGGACCGCTACCTCCACCTTTGTGTAAGGAGGAACAGGAGGAGCACTGCCAGAGCCCTGCAAAATGAACACCAGCAGGCCACAAATGTGCGTGAAATCTGCTC
>CAAKHD010010403.1:17047-47407 GCA_901007705.1 Fistularia tabacaria
AGAGTGGGGCACATAATAGAGGAGGAAGAGAAGGGGGTGCAAAAAAAAAAAAAAAAAAAAAAAAAAGAAGTTTCGTAACCAGAGTGGAAGGGACAGCTACCCACCCAGCACCCCGGGGCTTCCCAACAGGTTAGCGAAAAATTCGAAACATGGCAGTGATGCAGTTTTACCTTTATCTGTTTGTTTCGGATTTATAATTGTGAACTGGGAGTCAAAAAAAGGATTCACATACTGAGATAATGTGCCCAGGTATTACAAAAATCACTCTTCCGAAGGCACACGAGGTAAAACAATCACATCAGCGGGGCTAAAATCCCTCCAGGTCCTGCTTTGAACCTGCCACTAAGCCTGCAGGTGCAGATTAGACATCAGCATCCATTCAAATACTGAGGTTCTTTTTTATTTTTATTTTATCCAGTCTGTTAGGACATGGAAACCTGGGGAACTTATTTGATCTCAAACAGAGATCAAATAGTTTTTTTTGGGCTACATGCAAAAGGCAGATCCTGGAACATTGAGTTTGAGAACTAACTTGGTGTCAAACAAAACATTCACATTCTCCGCGGGCAAACAACAGTTGGTCTCATTGGTCAGAGCGCCCATCAGCTAATTACACAGCCAATATAAATGCCATCAAGGGAAACTGACAAGGACCAGAATGGAATAACTAAGAAATGTTAATAATATATCAGTGGAGGCAGAAAAATAACATGGATGTAATCTTGAGGTTTTTCTTGAGTCCTTGAATGTGGCTGAAAAAAAAGAAGATAAAATAAAATAAAACAAAATAAAATAAAATAAAATAAAATAAAATAAAATAAAATAAAATAAAATAAAATAAAATAAAATAAAATAAAATAAAATGTTAATGAGAGGTGAAATGACTTCAAGGAAGAATAAATTAATCAATACATCCATCCATTGTCTTCCGCTTATCCTACTCAAGGTCGTGGGCGATGCTGTAGCCTCGCTGCAAGAATGAATTAAATTAAATTAAATTAAATTAAATTAAATTAAATTAAATTAAATTAAATTAAATCAAATTAAATTAAATTAAATTAAATTAAATTAAATTAAATTAAATTAAATTAACCTGCCATCAGACCAAACATAGTGATACTATACTTCATGTGTTTGATAGGCAATTATTTTGTCAAATTATTACTTTTGAATGAAGGCACAGAGGGGCGCAGTGGTTAGCGCCGTCCAGTCACAGCATGAAGGTCTCAGATTTCCTACAGGAGGCCTTTCTGTGTGGAATTTGCATGTTCTCCTGCGTCAGTGTGGGTTTTCCCTGGGTTCTCCGCTTTCCTTTCAATGTCTAAAAACATACAGTAGGTTTATTGGAGACCCTAAATTGCCCAGACGTATGAATGAGAAAGTGAATCGTTGCATGTCTCCATATGAAGCCCTGTGATCCACTGGCGACTCGTCCAGGGTGAACTCCGCCTGTTGCCCAGTGACAGCTGGTGTCGGATAAGGGGTATAGATAATGAATTGATAAAAAAGGAATGAATGACTGACCGAATGAATGACTGATGCACATCCATGTCAGATATGTTCATTTCAGATAAAACGTCAGCAGAGTAAAAGTGAGTCGATTTCAGGTCATATTGACCTTAAATGGAGTAATGAATGAATGAATGAATGGATTCTACTGGTCAGACTTGTTGTCATCATATATAGAAATGTTTCTGCCCCTGCTGACAGCACCAAAAACAGATGACAAGAGACTGGTATCCCTTTAGGGACAAGATGAAATCACCCCACAAAGTGGACAAGAAATAATCCCATTAACTTTTACATTTCAAATAAAAGGAATTCTTATACATGATTGTTCCTTGTTATGGATGTAATTCTTTAATAAGGTTTACACGAGTAATAAGCTTTTAGCTTTGACTTTTGATATGCATCTTTTGGAAGACGGCACCACAAATCCCCCCTTAAATGTCTCACTATGTAACCTGTGTTTACACGGGGGGGGGGGTTCAGGGTTAGTTGTCGATTAAAAAGCACAGTAAACACTTTAGTAGTTTAGGATAACTATGATGCCTAAAAAAACAAACCCCCCAAAAAAAACTGCTGTCAACTTAGTCATTAATTTTTCAGCAGAAAGTTCTTCACATATTCAGAGAAAGTGATTCATTTTCAAACTTATTTATGTCCTTGATTGCTGGCAGAATATAACAATGCATATATAAAAACAAAGGTTTGACACCCAGAAAGTTTACAGATATATCGCTGCTTTATTTGCACATCATTTATAATAAAAAGTGCTTGACTGAATGTAGATCTAAAGCCTACAAAGTGACAGCATACAAACATAACTAATATTCTGTATGTTGTGAAACTATCTTTATAACTTTGTTGCTCTCTATTTTTTGCCCACATATGTATATGTTTATACAGTTTGTAGTCTTTGATTTCATATTTTTCATTTTTATTGACTGTGATAGTGGAGTAACGTACATTCTGTATACTCTCCTTCAGTACTGTGTCTACTTTTACATCGAACTCACCCCCCCAATGAAAACACACCTGAGCAGGTCAGTTAATATTTTATCTATCTTTTAGATTTGGTGCAACATGCACTATTTCAAAGCTTTTGCAAAATAGATGAGTTCCCTTCCTTTACATTTTTTTTTAAATCCAATGTTTCAAGCCTGGCATCGATGTAAACTGGAATATTCTTCACACAACAGATGTCGTTCGTGAGCTGACAATTTTTTAAGCAATACAGGAAGAAATATGGTTTGTCCTATATCCCCAAAGAAGAGAAAATTCAGATTATGATTTATGATTCAAAATCATAATTACTGCAACAATATGAGACTGGTATGAAGAGATAATTACAAAAAGATTAATAACATTGCAGAAGCTGTTTTTAAAAGTTCGAGTTAGTTTCAGCTGAATATGAGCAGGGCGCTGTCCTCGGCAATAAATGTGTTTTGCTGCAAAAAAAGGCCTTTATTGCAACATGCCATTCAGAGAAGCTATAATGGGAAACCAACAGCACGGCTGCGTTGAATGCGGCTCTGTGGTGTCAAGGTCAGGCTGATTGTACCTCAAAGAAAGTTGAGGATTTCTATAGTCATTTTTCTTCATTTAGTAATTCTTCAACGATAGAATCTCAAAACAGCCTATATTTCGCTGGAGAGGGTAATGCTTTTTTGTTTTGGGCAAAATGCTTTTTTTGTTTTTGGCAAATGTTTTTGTAATTATAACAAAAAAATTCTCAATTCATTGTGTATTTGCTAAGAGCCTTCACGGAACAGATAAGTCAGGAGCGATATCAGCGTTTACACAGTTATGCAGACAGAAGCTTACAATAGGTTTGTTTACATGTCATGGAGGTCTTATAGGTTTATTTTGTTACAGATTTCCATTTCAATGTGTTTTCTTTTTTTTATCGCGGGGTTATAAATAAAATATATATTTTCATATCAAGTCATAGGTACAATTTTATGGGTTTTTGAAGGGGTGATAGGATGATTTATTACAATTCCTGAATACACACTGACTGAGTACAGCACAAAAGGAGAGCTATTTCTTGTGGCATCAGCGCACACACACACACACACACAAGCACACGGAAACACACACGCACGCACAAAGACTTCATGATGTTTAAAATAAGATAAGATAAGATAATACTTTATTGATCACCATCGGGAAAATTATTTTGTTGCAGCAGCGCTCCAATAACAATATCAATAGATATAAATAAGAGAGACAATTAAAACACAAAAAGTAAAAAAAAAAAAGGAAATAAATATCAAGATAAATAAATAAACAGCTCGGTTAATAGGGACAAGAATGGCCGACGGGGTCAAGGCACGTCAGGTGTGAGCGAGTGAGGTGGGGAGGTGGTGATGGCACGGATGCACCTCCAACCACTCAGAGTTGTGTGCTGTCCAGACTGCTGTTATCCAGTCTGATGGGCGTGGGAACAAAGGAGCGTCTGAAGCGCTGAGTTCTGCACCGGAGTGGGATGAGCTGTTGGCTGAGGGGGTGGGAAGGATTGTCCTGGACAGCTCCCAGTTTGTCCTTCACCCTCCCCACTGCCTCCGATTCAAGATGGTCCAGGTTCAGTCCCACCACCAAGCGGGCTTTCCTCGCTAGCTTGTTGAGCCCGTTGACCTCACCAGTCCCGGCACCGCCACACCAGCACACTGTAGCAAAGAAGAGTGTGCTGGCTACCATAGACTGGTAGAAGGTCTTGAGGAGCTGCAGACACCAAACCACCCCAGTCTCCTCAGGAAGAACATCCTGCTCTGAGCCTTCTTGTAGAGGGCATCCGTGTTGCGTGTCCAGTCCAGTTTATTGCGAATATGGACCACAAGGTACTTTTCGGAGTCCACAATCTCCACCTCCTCACCCCGGACGGTGATGGGAATGCATCTTTTCCGATTCTTCCTGAAGCCCCCGACCCCTCCTTCGTCTCTGAGATGTTAAGGAGGAGGTGGTTTCGGTTGCTCCACTCAACAAAACTCGCAATCAGCTCTCTGTACTCATCCTCAACCTCGTTGTTGACGCATCCAACGACGGAGGAGTCATCACAGAACTTTCGGAGGTGGCGGGAACTGGAGTTGTGTCGGAAGTCGGTAGAGGGTGAAAAGGAACGGAGACAGGACAGTACCTTGGGAGACACCTGTACTGCACGTCACAGCCGTCCAGCCCGACGTACTGCGACCGTCCTGTGAGCGATTCCAGGATCCAGGCAGTGATGTCGGAGTGGAGTTGCGTACTCTGGGGAGCAGAGCATACGGCAGAGATGTAAGGGCGAGGAGGTTCGGGGATGAGGGCCCGGGGGCCCAGATCCCGGGTGTGTCAGAGCACACCAGGGTGTCAAACCTATTGAAGAAAAGGTTGAGCTCCGCGGCAAATTCAGGGCCACCTTTGGCTCCAGGTGTGGTTTTTCCCACAGCCTGTCATCTTCCTCAGCTCCCAGCAGATCTCTTTTGTCTTGCTCTGCTCCATCCGGGTGTCAACCTTCTCCTTAAAGTTGAGTTTTGCCTCCCTCAGTTTCCTCCTCAGCTCCCTCTGGACAGCCCAGAGGGTCTGGTGGTCCTCAGCCATGAAGGCTCTCTTCTTCCTGTTAAGAAGGCCTCTGATGTTCTTGCCGATCCATGGTTTGTTGTTACTGAAACAACGGAACCTTCTCAGACGGGACTATGTTGTCCTCACAGAATTCGATGTAGTCCGTTACACATTGAGAGCGACCCTCGATGAAAAGTCCTTTTCAAAAAGACTCCAGCCGGAGACTTCAAAGCAGTCCTGTAATGCCTCATCTGTGACTTTGGACCATCAGTTCTTCACCATCCGTATGTAGGTGGTGGCCAGGAGTAACGGGTTATGATCCGAGTTGCCCTGAGGGGGACGAGTTTTAAAGTTGTCGGCATCCCTCACATTAGCATACAGGAGGTCCAGGGCTTTATTTCCTCTCGTTCCTCACAGTCTACATTTTGGGTGAAGGTGGGGAGGACAGGAGTGAGAGGGAGTGATGTTGCACAAAACTAATTGACGCAAAGCTTCTTGAAGCTGTACATTATATATGGATAAATGATTCGTGAGGCAGATCTAGGACTTGTAATTATTTTCGTCATAACAAAAAGTACTTGAAATAAGAGAAGATAAGATAATACTTCATTGAGGGGAAATTCGGGTGTTGCAGCAGCAGAAAAAGAAAAAAACAGGAAAGACATATACACACATATATCAGTGCAAATACATATGCACATATGTCACCATTCATTCCCACACACACATTTACATACATATATTCACACACATACCCATACCTACATTTAATATATATACACATATGCACAATATACACTTACACATATATACGCACACATATCCAAACCTACATATAATATATATACACTTACACATATATACACACACACATATCAATACCTACATATAATTTATATACACTTACACATATATACACACACACATATCAATACCTACATATAGAATATATACACATATGCACAACATAAACATACACTTTTATACATACACATTTACACATAGATAGCACAAATTATGAATCAATCAAATTATGAATTAATAGAAATCCCAAAGACCAAACTTTAAGTCCACTTTTCCACTCTTTGCTTTGTATGACAAATATGCATTTATTCAAGTGCAAACTTGGACACCATCTATTGGAATCTGTTTGCGTGTGTGCGTGCGTGCGCGTGCGTGCGCGTGCGTGCGCGTGCGTGCGCGTGCGTGCGCGTGCGTGCGCGCTCCCGATTGCAATCAATGGTGCTCATCTGCGTCGAGACAGGACCTGTCTGAAGTTACATCAAACCTGCAGGGATTTACTGTAACATGGAGACAGAGAGGAAAGACATGCAAGAAGAACCAAAAGGACAGTAACAAGACACTTGGACTACGTGAGATAGAACACAGAAACAAACATGGTCAAAAATAATTAAAATAAAAATCAGCTCTTAATAGTGAACAAGAGACGTGAGGCAGTATGCTCGATATCTCATACACATCCAGTGGTACAATATGGTGACTGACAGTTAGTTAAATGTCAATGGAACAGCTTTTTTAGCTTGTTTAAAACACAATATACATGCACGTATGTACCACATCAGTTCGTATAATTTGGAAATGATACAAACAGATACTGCTCATGCTGGATTTTTTTTTAGGTTTATAGTTGATTTTATATCCTACATCTCTTCTCAGAATTAAGGGTAAAAAAGATAAAAAGGTTATATGCAGAAACACCAGCTATTGTTATTGCCGTCATTATACTTGAGCTCCGGAGGTTCAAGATGGCAGGCAAAAGCTCACTGCAGAGCTGGCGCCCACGACACCAGTCATATTAATATTTATTACATTTGATGATGTTGACCTTGCGGTTTGCATTGACTGCCTCAATGAATTGCTCGTCATTATTATTTTACAAGAAGCTGGACCACAGGCTGTAAAAGGCCTGGTGGTGTCTAAACTGGTGGCCAAGACCTAGTCAGGACTTTCTATAAGTACATGCCATTCTGAGGAGAGCTGTTGAAACTCAGTAAACATCAAATACAATTATAACAGTTCTCTGAAATACCATTGGATATTTATTGCCACTACATATACTTAGATTTAATCCCATAGAATATGTTGTAATCATCATCATCGGGGCTTTGGACAGCTTAGCAAACACTTTCAATGAGAGCCTTTTCAAAGCATTTGTACTCCAAACATGCACAGAGGTTATAACAGAGTATTTGGAATAATGCGAAGGGTTGATCGACGGGAAAATCTTAATTAAACTTGGGACATCTTTGATGTACGGACTCCTCTATATTCTGAAAAGGCTTCATCAAAATATCACATTGGCAAGGATGAAATGAATCCCTGGCACTTGCAGAAGCATCTGTATTATCAAGGGTTGAATGAGGGATCATTGCCTTTTGATATTTTCCAATTGTTTCTGAAGAAATACTGAGGCGATTGGACTGATTGAATGATGCCAAAGTCCTTGATCAACTTTGAAAGGATCCCACCAGACAATACATCAGCTTTTGTAAACAAGATCACGCTGCCGGGGAAAAAGCGGGGCTCTCGACTCATGTGGCCCTCTAGTGTGTCAAAAAATCCCCATCACGAAGATGGAGAAGCTGGGACAATGATCACTGATCATGATGTCAATCCTCAATTTGGTTCAGTTCTGTCGGTCTCTACCAGAGCAAGAAGTCCAAATTACCGTCTGGAAGCCTGGTAGAAGAATTTAAAAGCGCGAAATAGCATTGCTATTCAAACAGCATCCCCCCCGCTTGCCATTCGTGAGGAAGTAACCCCAACCCTCCCCCGGTGCCATTCACAGGAAGTGGTTGGCTCTGGCTGAGTTGGTAAGTGGACAAGGAGGAAGACTGACACATCAGCGCCATATCAATGGCTAAACTGGGTCTAAGGACAAACTGGGGAAAATCCCTAACACCTGAGAATTGACTTGTTTATCCAGTTTTACCCTGATTCTTCAAGTCATTTCCCACCCTGTACCCCTGTTCTAAACAGTCCAGGGGTACGTGAGTCTGAATATAAAAATTCTGAATGTAAAATTACCTCAACAAAACACAGTTTGAGAACAGGCTAAAAAAGGTTGATCAATCATCTTCTAAATCAGTCATAAACTAGGAAAACTGTCACGCGGAATCAAGCAATTGACAAAGGAACATGATTCAGAGCGAACCAAACAAGCATGGACCCAGTCGACCTTGACCAGCTTGTAGGGGCCATTGGTTCCCAGGACCGGATATTGTCCTCACACCGCTGCGTGGAGAATCTGGAGAGGCTACAGGAGGAAGTCCGATTTACCATGACCACCAAGATGAACCTTCTTGGGGCCAAGATTCACAAGCTGGCAGCCTTTTTCGTTACCCTCAGCCTCTGCAGCTCGTCAGGCCTGCCGAGTTCCCCGGTTACAGGCTGCCGGAACAACCTTCTGCTGAGTTCCTCCAGCCTCAATCTGCCAGAGCCAAGTCCTGGACTGGCCGAGCTCCTGATCCACCAGGACAATGAATCCATGCCTCGTGTCACCAGAGACCTCCACCCTCCACTGGTTCCCTGCTTCAAGACCACCTCCTCCCTTTTGTTGATTGGGGGAGATGCAAGCACCTGATGTAGGAGGGGATGGAGAAACCTCAACTCAGCGTTGCGGAGAGCGGATTCCTCGATGCTTGGTGACCGCAAGGCCCTGGGCTCGCAGGAATTTTGGCCTGACTCCCAGTGCTTTTGTTTGAGACGTCGGGTGACATTCCCAGAGGGGAAGGTACTGTCATGACCAGGAAAACCTATCGTTTCCACCTGCTCGCCACTGCAGTGTGCATGTATATGTAGTCTGTTTCCCTGAATCTAAACAGAAAAACAATCGTAACACAGAGTGCCAGGGATCGTTTAGTTGCTTTGAGTTGTGCGTTTGGGTTCTCACCTTGTGTCACGATAGTAATTGTTCCTGACAAAATCAAAGCGATCAAGATCAGAAATTGATGTCGACAGTGGGAAGAACTCAGAAATTCATTCAATTTATGAGTGAGTAATTTAGAATGGTACAATGGTACAATAACAATGAGGTCACCTTTTTCTTTTTTTGCTTTCCCTCAGGCTGCTGCTCCGTCTATGCAAGAAAATACTGAAGCTTCCTTTCACCACTCAGGAGGAGCTGACTCCACTGCCGTGGCTCCATGTCAAACCGCACGGCAGGCATGGTTGAGCCGGTTCGTGCTTTGAATTTCAGGTGTTTGTAAATGTGAATGTAGGGAGCTTTGGATCTCTCAAGGGTTGTATTCTTATATAACAGCAGAGGCTGTGTTTCTGCAGAGTCGGACTCATGAAGGATCAATCAGACAAGGCATCTTTTCACTTTTGTTTTCCCTTACTTGGGGCAGAAACTTGTAAATGTGTAGGCTCACATTCTACATCTGCTCAAGCCGAATCAAAGGTGCTCAAATGAATGACACAGAGATTAGAATAAAAAAAAAATCCGCTGTATACATTCGGGTTTTGAAGCCTGCGGTCAAGACTTCATCACGTCCTCGGGATGAGACACGACAGACCTCATCACGACTGTCCACACATAATAATGCTGCTCAAGCAAAAACCCTGCTCTCTTTCACCCTCCTTTCTCAACGAAACGCAGGAACATCTCCAGCGGCTCAGACAAACACTCTTGGCTCACATCTCAGAGACTAGAATTCATCAGAAGCCAAATAAATACTGCATCTGATTTTACTGATAACGTGAATAGATTACGGTTAAACTGCATTTTGAGATGCATTTATTCAGGATTAAACAGCTTAAATATGACGGTAAAATGACGATAAGACCATAAAGATGCTTTTATCCGCAATGGCAGAGGCAGATATGGCCGCGTCACAATTCTTGTTGTGACACGGATGATCAACATTCACAGGAGAATATCCTGCTGAATTTCTTTGAATAATAGATAAAAAGTCAAGTCTTTCTTGGAAGCTTTCATCTTCTCTCTGGACCTAATCGAAGAGGACGAGTGCATGCAGCTCGAAACATCGGCTTTTATATAGAAATGCTGGATGTTACATTCGCTGATGTCAGAAAACCATGAAAAATAGCAGCAACATTTATCTTTGAGATAAAAGTATGGGGTGAAGGTCCACCTGAACTTTAGTCTTATCAGGTAGAAGGTTTATTTGGGACATTTCGTTGCCTTCCGAATCTCCATTGGCCTACATAATGCAACGTTCATCCAATCGGGGGCAACGAGGATGTGCTTGCTGTGATGCAGCTACAAGCAGATAGTGAGCCGGTGTTCCAGATGTGACTTCTGCAGTGGTGTAACAGTTTATTTTGTAGGTACAAATAAAATCTCCTTTTTTATTTGTGTTTGTATTTCGTTTTTTTTTTGTCGAAAAGATTGCATTTGTTTTTTAATTTATACAGTGGCTTGTGGTGGGAAGACTGGCCGGTGGAAACCCAATAATCCCATGTGGCCGTAAGAGAACGCCGTGATGTGAATAGTTGTACAATGTTGTTGCTGTTGTGTTACACTAACCTGCACCATTAACAATGGGGGGTGGGGAGGTGCACCGTTCGTGTAGCTGTCAGCGTCGGGAGATAAACCCCTTGGGTTTTCACTATCTGTTGGGTGGTGAATTAAATTCCTGTCCTAGAAAGCATCAGTATTCATCATCGACTCTGCTTGTCATTTTGCGAAACAGCAGTTTGCCATAATACATTATCAACATCTACTTTTATACGCCATCTACTATACTTTACCCCTTCCTGATATCATTTTTTTTTTGGTGGTCCAAATGTTGGTCCTGTTTGTTATTTAGTAAATCACCTCTCTTTATGAGGAGTTATCTTCTCTGCACATCTATTACCTTTCCATTCTCCCTCGAGTTTTTCTTCAGAATCAAAATTCTGTTTTTCCATTCGAGTGACAGACTGCGGCTTTGACATGGTTCAGAGAGGGTTTTTTCGACGGTCGAAAAGGTGGTGTTTCGAGCCCCCTGTCTGCATGCCGAAGTGTCCTTGGGCAAGACCTTGAACCCCAAGTGGCTCTCCACGGCCTGGTTAGCACCTTCCATGGAAGCTCTGCCGCCATCGGTGTGTGAATGTATGCGTGAATGGGTGAGCGCAAGGTAGGAAAGTGCAATGGGTTTAGACCATCTTGCGTCGCTGATAACCATCTTGGTTGAACACCATCCTGTATTTTGTGTAAATATCCAATATACAAATAAATATACAAAATAAATAAAGAAATGCACTCCCAGATCTCCCAGATGAGCTATTCTTACATTGCAATTTGACATACAATTATAATATACGATTGCTATCATCCTCAGTTAAAAAGAAATAACAGCAACAGTGTCTTCTAACTGCGGGTCTGTGAAAATTGCACAGCGGGCTGATGGTCATTAATGGTAATGCTGTGCACAGAGCTGCAAGGATTTGTGTGGGAACCACGTTCAGTAATGATGGAGGCCAGCGTCAGGAGTTATTCTCTCGCTCCATGAGGCGGTCCTGAAGGAGAAAAGCCTGAACACAATCCTGAAGCAAGGGCAATCTAATGAACAATCTAAGACGGGCAGTAATGTTCCCTCACATACATATTGCATCAGCTTAAGTTAATAACACGTGTAACAGACTGCCAAGAGAAGAGAAGAGTGGAAGGTGAATTATCCAATACATCGGATCCTTGACATTATCATCACTATCAGCAGACGCCCTCTGGAGCTGCTCACTCTGTCAGCGATCTCCTACCAGCTGTGGTTCCCCTTGTTGTCGTTATACTTCCATTCCTTTCTTTCATATTCAATTAAATTGGATCCTGTTGTAGTTGCCTTGACCAGGGAAACGACTTTACTACTTATTTAGAAACAAGTAACATTTAAGTTGTTGACATCGCAGTTGTTTTCCACTTCTTTTAGCGAACGTTAATTTATCTGTCTCCTTCTTCTTCTTCTTTTCCTTTTGGCTCCTCCCTTGAGGGGCCACAGCAAATAATCTGCCTCTATCGAACTCAATTTATAAATCTCATCTCAGGTCTATTTCCAGGCCGATCCACTATCCCCCCTCTGTACATATCCAAACCATCTCAGTCTGACTTTATTTCCAAATCATCTAGCATGTGCTGTCCCTCTGACTGACTCATTCCGAAGAGCTATTCTCCTCACTGCCAAAGAGAACCTCAACATCTTCCTCTATGCTACCTCCAGCTCTGCTGCCTGTCTTCTCTTCAATGCCACTGTCTCTAAACCAGAGGAGATCGCTGGTCTCACCGCCACCCTCAACACCATAACTCTCAATCTGGCTTTTATCACATCGTACCACAGTCGCTTTTCTCGACCCATTTCAATCCGCTTGCACGCATTTCTTCTCCTCATTTCTATACTTTCCATTGCTCTTGAATGTTGACCCAAGGTGCTTAAAATCCTCCACTTTCTTTATGTCCACTCTCTGAAGCCTCACCATTCAACTTGGGTCCCTCTCATTCACACACATATATTCTGTCTTGCTGTGGCTAACCTTCATTTCTCTCTTTTCCAGTGCAAACCTCCACCTCTTTAAATTTCACTTGACCTGTTCTCTGCTCTCACTACAGATCACAATATCATCTGCAGACATAATGGTTCATGGACTTTCCTGTCTAACCTCATCTGTCAGCCTTTCCACCACCATAGGGAACGAGAAGGGTCCTAGAGCTGATCCCTGACGTTGTCCCACCTCCACCTTGAACTTCTCTGTCACAGCTACAGCACATCTCACCACTATCTCACGGCTGGCATACATGTCCTGCACCAGTCCAACATGCTTCTTTGCCACTCCAGACATCGTCAGTGCCATAGTTCCTCTCTCAGTCCTCTGTCGTATGTTTTTTTCTAGGTTTTATAAAGGGCTATGACAGCTCCCGCTGACCTTCTCTTCACTTCTCTGCCAGCATTCTGAAAGCAATTGATGTACTCTGTCTCGGAAAGAAACCATACTGCTCACAAGTGCCCACTTCTGCTGTCAGTCCATTT
The DNA here is from genome assembly GCA_901007705.1 of Fistularia tabacaria. Lineage (NCBI taxonomy): Eukaryota > Metazoa > Chordata > Actinopteri > Syngnathiformes > Fistulariidae > Fistularia > Fistularia tabacaria. The sequence goes on from CAAKHD010010403.1 coordinate 30,073, forward strand.
TCCACCACTCTTTCCCATTACTTCATTATATGGCTCATCTACTATATTCCTCTCCAGTTACCACTATTTGACACATGTCCCTTGTTCTCAAAAATTGGCACAAGCACAATTCCCTTCCATTCCTCAGTCTTCCTCACACCGCCTAAGATCCTGTTGGGTGATCTTGTCAAAAACTCTATTGTTGTCTCTACGAGACACTTCCATACTTCCGCTGGTATATCATCAGGACAAATTGCCTTTCCACTCCTCATCCTCTTCATCCTCACTTCACTTTTACTAATCTCTGCTACTTTGTGGTCCACAATAGTCACCTCTTTTTATCCTTCACTCTCTTTAATTTTCCTCATTCATCAGCTCTTCAAAATACTCTTACAACGTTCCCATCCCTCCTCTGGCACCTGTCAATACGTTTCTCTCTCAATCCTTCATCACCTAAATCTGCCGCACACCCTTCCCATCTTTATCTCTCTGTTTTGACAATCTGCATAAATCATTGTCTTCCTCCTTAACATTCAGGAGCGAATCTGGAAGCTCTTCATCATCAGCCAGAGCCTCTCTTAACTCTGTCCAGAAAATAAACACCTTTTTTTGGCTTACAGTGATTTGACCTCTGCTCTGTCTTTGTCCTCTTCATCTTCCTTGTCACCAGCGTCATCCTACAAACCACTGTCCTGTGTGTCTGGCTTTACCTCACCAGCGTGTTCTGACCTCTGCTGTCGTGAGTTACCCTGTGTTCCTGCCTCTTCTGGAAAAGAGTATACCCTAAGGCCATTTCCATCCTTTTTGCAAAGTCTACCACCATCTGTCCCTCTGTGTTCCAGTCCTGGATACCAAACCTGCCCATCATTGCTACATCATCTCTGTTGCCTGCACCAACCTGTCCATTTAGGTCTGCACCAATTACCGCTCTCTCACTTCAGGGAATATTCTGGATCACTTCATCTTACTCAAAGCCAGAATTTGCCCTTCTCTTCTAACTCACATCCCACCTGTGGGGCATAACCACTGACAGCATTGTGGAGGACACCTTTGATTTCTAGTTTCAGACTCATCAGTCTGTCTGACTGTTTTCACCCCCAGCACATTCCTAAAAAACACCTCCTTTAAGATATCTCCTATTCCATTTCCTTTCCCATCAATACCATGACAGAACGACGTAAATCCTGCTCCTACGCGTCTTACTTTGCTCATTTTCCACCTGGTCTCCTGGACAAACAATATGTCTCCTCTTCCTCCTCATCATCCTAACATTCAAAGTCACAACTGTCAGTCCCAGACTCTTGCCTTTCCTTTTTCTCTTCTCTCCATGCTAATTGCCGATTTCCAACCATGCCCTGTAAGTTGGCATCATCGACGACCGTCGTTGTTTGAATTTTCCGGTCGGGAAGTCATATGTTCGATTTGCAAATTTTGTTTGGTTTATTTATTATACTTTTCTAGTTTTTAGTTTTTTCGTTTTACATCACCCGCCCTTCCTCACACAACCCTTTACATTACTGGGCTCGGGACCGGCTCAAGGAGAACACTGGCTTGTGCCACCTTTATAGCCATATTTATCTGTCTGCAGGTTTAAAATTGACACCGGCCTTTTTCACTTTCCCCATTCATATTTGTGAAACGCTTTGTGTTTGATTTAAGGAAGAGAAAAAAAGAAAACATAAAGAGGGGAACCTGGAAAGGACTGCGTAAAACCACAATCAAACAAACACAGAATCCATCCCAGAATCATCTGCAAAAGACGAGTACTGCCTGTAGTCCCCCTGTTGTTTTCTCTGAAACAAACCCAGAGAGGAAACAGTGCTATCTCCAAGCAGGTAAGTGTTATGCAAATCATTGCAGTGCAGATTTTTGATTTTCCCACCATTCAAAGTTGCTGCAAGAACACTTTGTCATGTGTAGAAATCTTCATAATTCTGCAGTAAGATAATTAAAAATATTTTCCTTGAAAAGAAGTTCACTGTCACACACACTTTTGGCCTTTGTTGTATCAGATACCTCCAGCTGGAGGAACATCTGACTGGGATGGATGCTGACTATTTATGGCTCATAGAGAAAATGCCTGGGATTTTTCCTCTCTGAATGTCACGACTGAGATCTGCTGGGCGACTATTGAAAAGAATATGTTCCAAACCAGAGGAGGCCAGCTTTTACAAATAAAAACAATTCCTATTTTGTAAAATAATTTCATTTGAATAAGTGTAGCTCGCCTTTAGAAACAGAGTGAAAGATTATCCCCAGAAATCATCAAGAAACTAAACAGCATTGGGGGGAAGATGTTTTCACCACCTAATATTCCATAGCTCCTGTGTGTCATCTGATTTATACAAATGTTGAAAAAGGACCTTGTTTAAAGAGTGGTATTATTTTTTTGGTCTTGATTCATTAATTTTTACAACCCCCAATGGTGTGTTTTTTTTTCTAACTAATGTTATTCAAATTTCCATCATTCATCTTTAAGCAGAATTGAACTCCAACACCAAATGGGGGCTGAAGGTATATTTTTATACGCGAGACAACATGCTGATATGTTTTTCTGCTGGGAGTCATTTTTGTAAATTGACACAGCTTCTATTTCTGCCAGTTCAACTTAAACGCTGCATTGTCTGAACTTGAGAGGTGAGGATTTTGCTACCTGCTCATCCGCCAAGCTGAGTGTCTGTTATTTACAATTGAGTTCATCTGACAGGAGCATCAGTCTTATCTACCTACCATCAGCAAGACAGCAGCTATCTCCTATAATGTTGAGCTATCGCTCTAAAACTGGTCTGATTCGGCTGCATAAGGTTACAAAACAGAAAAAAAAAGAAGAAATGACGACCGTGGAAATGCAACGCTCCCTCCTTGTCGCATTGCAGGAAGTATAACAGTTAAATGGTGTAAAGCAGAGCTCTCTCTCTCTTTCTCTCTCTGTCTCTCTCGCTCTCTTTCTCTTTCTCCAAAATGGGATCTCACTAAAGTGTTAAATTCTGACATGTGGTGAGATAAATCTGATTGTAAGAAACAATGCAGCAACCACAGGAAAAAAACAAAACAACCCATACAAACAAAGAGAAGTTGAAGAAGAACAAAAGTAAATGCAAATTTAGGGCTTTACTTGACCTGATATCTGTCTTCCTCAAATTTCTGTCAAGGTAATCTCATTTACCGCCTGAGGAGGTTATTACTCTGTAAATACGGCGATCACTGCCGAATAATGATACTGCAGTTCATGGTTCAAATACCGAAGTTGCCAGGAAAAATGCGAAAGGCCTTGGTGAGTTTGTATGTCATATCAGAACCAGAACCAGAATCCAGAATCAGAATCAGAATCAGAATCAGAATCAGAATCAGAATCAGAATCAGAATCAGAATCAGCTTTATCGACCGTTTACGTTCTCACAAACAAGTAGTTTGGCCCCGGCTGACGGTTACACCTCGCAATGCCGTGAAGATAAACAGCGACCGGACAGGAAGCATGACTTCATCTACTGCAGTGGCCCTGCCAGGAAGTAAAAAGGTGGTGATTCACATGAGTAGTGTAGTCAGTGAGGGGGGTTCAAAATTAGGTGTTTTAATGAATAAAATAATAAATAAAGCGATGGTTAGATAATATTTGGAGATGTGATGTTGGAAAAATAATATATTAATCATTAATAATATATATTTTCAAGTGATATATATTTATTTATATGATATAATAATATAAAAGATGGCGCTGGAAGACGGCAGCCTGTTGCAGCAGCTCAACTGTTACTGTAACACATTAATTTTCTCCTTGGGGATCAATAAAGTATTATTCAAAACATATATCTCTTCAAAATGAGCTGTAAAAGCATTTGGACTGCATATGAACTTCAGAAAAAAATTTGTCAAAAGTTTTGAGAAATTTCAGAAAAGTAGTTTGAAATGATGAAGAGGAACGTGTGAAGTAACATTGTCAACGATTTCTTTTTGTACGAAAGTAAAAAAAGAACAGGCTGCATTGGAAAATTTGCTCTTAAAGTGTCGTCTTGAACTTCAACGACAAAGTCTTTCGAAAAGGAATCGTTGGCTCTATAATATCTAAAGCACAAGGGGACAAATAAGTAGCCGTTGATGAGATACAACAGCAGAACATTAGAGGGTCCGACCCCGGTGACAACATGCTGGACCCCAACGGGTACAATGATGGAACTTATTTTGCAACACTGAAGACATCCTCAAAAACCCAGAGGGTTGATACCCAGCTTCTCTCACCAGAATGGTGAAGTTTCGTCAGACGTGCGTGGATTGTTTGGAGTTTATCGGAATAAACGCAGTCAGCTTGGGCTACATCATTTATATCTGGTATTCATATTCTCAGTTGGACTGTATTTGCTGATTCTCACAGCATTGCAGTATTATGTTGCTTTTGCAGCTTTTCTTTGACTGAAAAAAAACACACAGGGGACAAAACAACTATTATGAACTATTTCTCTGAAGGATAATCCATGGGAATTTTATGTTCATGATTTTTGGGATTGTCACTGATTAGATGCATTCTTGTTTTTCTCTTAAAAAATGTGAATTATGGATATTCAAAATTTTGTAATGATTGTAATAATTTGTTCCTTTTGCCTGAAGAACTCTTCACATATCCCTTTTTCATAGCATGACTTTACAAATAGGCATCTTTGTTTACAATCTTGCTTTCTAAGCTCTCCGCCATCGCTCCCTTCTCTTTCCACCCAAACCCACCCAAACCGTTGAGTTTGAATCCACCTCGGAAAGCACAGTTTTTCCTCGCAGCTGTCGCCAAGTTCTTGCTCATGAGGGAACGGTGAATCTACGTAAATCGATTAAGGACTCTGGTCCGGACCTGCTCTACATGGAAAGTGTCACAACTGTGTTGTTATTTGGTGCCCTAAAAATAAAATCTGGCTTGACTTGACATGCATGTTGAAATGCGTTGAAGGTCTAATTCATGTTTACTTGGAGACAGACTGTAAATCCTCACTCATCACAAACTCATAAATGTTCCCAACAGAGGAGCAGAAATGAATCATCTCAATGCATGTAAATATACAAAAACATCGCAGAGGAGACTGCGGTCAAGCTATAATTTTCAAATTCTACCCTGTACCCGTCTCATATGCCACTGGTGGAAATCATGGACAAAAGTGAAGCATCAACTTCTTGATGGTTCAAAGAGCTGCCGTCGTTGAATATTTTATTCTAAGCACCTGCATCACAGTTCAAGTGTTCTCAAGAGCGCATAAATCATTATTCATGGACAACGTATTGCAGGCTGGTGTTAAAAAACCGAGCACTGGACATGATAGCTTCATAGAAAAGTGCGTGAACAGCCAATTTAGCCAATTCAGAAGTTTAAATTGAAAGAGAATAGTTTTTATATTGAAATGGAATGAGTAACTAAACCTCCAAGTCTCAATGTTGAACAATTGAATTGCAACATGGTGGCTTCCAAATCCCTGCTTGAAAATTATAAAACACATGAAACCTCAGTATACTTGGCTGTACTTCATATTTTCTCATCAACGATGATTTCCAAATTCAGTCATTTTGAACAACGGCGAGGTAGTTAACGCATCAGGACTCACAGCCAGAAGGTCTCTGGTTCTCATCTGACAGGGTTTTTTTTTCCCAGTTTCTCCTCATGGTGCAAAGGAACCTCCAATGAACCTAACGCATGTAGGTTCATTGGAGGCCACAAATTGCCCGAAATGAGAATGGTTGTGTGTTTCTATATATGGCCCCATGATGGACTGGCAACTGGTCCAGGCTGAACCCCGCCTCTCGCCCAATCCCAGCTGGGATAGGCTCCAGCGCCCCTGCGAGCCTGTGTGCAACATAACCAGTATAGATAATCTAATAAACTACCAATTTCGATTGACCATTTTCATGTAGAGGCACAAACTAAGTGCATGAATTGAACCATTATGTATGGAAATAGAACAATTTCACTTTGTGCACTTTGCTTTAAATAGTACATTGAATGTGTCATGTGCAAATTTTATCATTTTTATTGTCCTGCAAAAAGAAATACACTTGAAGTGGTCAAAAATCCGCATCATGTTGTCATGAACTCATTCATTTGCTCTAATTGTAATCGTTACACTGTACACAGACACATAAATGTATTATTAAATGCAAAAGTAATGGTGCACCACTGGTGGCCTCTCATTCCTGTCTGCAAATGTGTACACCAAGGGAAATAACTAATCACGAACTAATGATCAAAACAGCCTGTTGTAATGATGATCTGAGATATTTTCTTTAATTGTCATTATTTGGTGCTGTTCCACTCACTCTCGTTCCATTTTTATTAAATTCTTAATGATCCAGGGGGCTGCCTATCACATTATCTTGTTAGTTATTTATGTAAAAAAAACAGCAACCAAACTTGTAGGAAATGGATTCATCCGTCTTTCTGAGAGATTTCATAAGCTTCCCCTTTGCCCAAAATACAGGCTTGCTCCACGTGTCAGACTCTGCAGATCGAGGTGTTATGTACACTCTTGAACACCCAAACAAACATACACACAGATGAGCAACAACTGAGTGCAGGGAAAAATGCTGTCTGGCTCCTCCACCCTGCATTCAGACCCACTGGCCGCATGGACTGGTTCAAAAATACTTGGAATCTTGTGTTGAGGGGATATAGCGGTCATTCATTACTTCATAATCAGTTCCTGTAAACAGTTGGAAGTCCTTCGGAATCCTAGCTGTCATCCATTCATTGATTCGTACATCATTTATACAGCTTATCCTGCACTCATGGTCACTGTGGGGCCGGAGCCTATCGCAGCTGTCATTGGGCTAGAGGCGGGGTTACACCCTGGATGGTCGCCAGTTGAAATAGAGACAAACAGCCGTTCACTCGTTCAAATTTTAATATGGAGACACACAACCATTTAGTCTCTCCTACACACCTTTGGGCGATTTTAAGGTCTCCATTGAACGTATTGCATGTTTTTGGGCTGTTGGACAAATCAGGGACCTTCTTGCTGTGAAGCAGCGACTCTGACCACGATGCTACCGTGTTGCCCATGGTCTTCAGGTGTGATACTACTGAATACATTCAAATCAAGGAAAACAAGACAATCTAAATAGAACATTTCTGGGATAGATTAAAAAAGATAATAGAATTTATTTTGAAAATATATACAGATAATTTAGCTATGCAACCCTTATGAGGCCACAAGGGAAGAACATGTAAACTCCACACAGAAAGGCCCCCCTGCCGGGGTTGAACCAGGGACCTTCTTGCTGTGAGGCGGAAGCCACCATGTCCCTTCTGACTGTGCTGTTCTGAATTCATGTTGCAACCGCTTTCTGACAGCACTGAGATTTTCCAACTAATTTTGGCCAATTTTTTTTAAATTCTCTGAGAATTGTGTGCTTGTTGAAAGAGCGTCACCAAAATCGGAGGAGCTCAAACCAAATACGCTGTAACCACTTTGATGGTTACAGCGTTTTTGGAAAACCACTGCCGGCGGGTACAAACAGGTGACTGAGTGGAGCCAAACTACTCGAATCCACGAGAATATCATCCGCACACTGCTCTTTCTTCTACTTCAGGTTATTAGCTTCTGGACTGCTCAGATCAATACTTGTAATCACGTCTAGACGCAGGGTTTCAAGAGATTTACTCAGCCAAAGAATGCATTTTTGGATTCCCTGAATGTTTATCAGAAGAACTACAATAAAACTAAGGCCATCAATAAATAGAATTATTTTACACTAAGCTTTATTTCAAAAAATATTCCCGGTTAATCGCTACAATACCACAGCGTTCGACCGCAATAGAAACAAAAAAAAAAATCGAATCCATCTGTTGCTTGACCCCCGAGGCGATGAAGCAAACATGACCTCAATCTCTCCCCTACATGAGACTTAGCATCTGCTGGCAAACCACTTATTTAGCCCAATGCTAATTTGACTCTCTCAAGGGAGATGATGTGTGTGTGTGTCTGTGTGTGTTTGTCAGTTACTCGTCATGTGATATTTCGCGAATACCACAACTCCCCATAGCCTCCAGCTCTACCTAGAAAAAAAAATGAAACGTGATATTCACACTGCATGTCAAGGCCCAAGAGAGCGCCAAAGTCAGACGAGGGGGTTCGTTTCTATTCGTGCTTTCGTTCTGATATTATGTGTTATTTATCATCCCATGAAAGCAGTGACTTGGCAACAACACGGCATCGAACTGAAGAGTCTGATCTGATGTCTCCATCCTGCAGCTCTTTTTCACTTTCATCTTCGCAGCATTTGAGAGCTTTCATGGCTCACTCTCCTCCTTTTAGCCTCGCCTGCCTTGCTTACCTCTGCGGGTCACGGCGACAAGGCCGACCCGATCGTAGTCTGCGAACCATCATTCTTGATGGACTCGCGTCGCTGAGGATTTGGGCTCGTGGGCTTCGGTGCACATTTGGGGGAATTCCCCGAAGAATCCGTGTTCAAAGCCGTATCAGCTGTCCCGTCCAAGACCTCAGCTGAGAGACTTGCTTTCCAGGGAAACAAAACAGTGCACAGGATTCTCCGTGAGCTGAGGATGCGCTGGGTTTCAGCTGTGAAAGATGGCAAGAAAAAAAACTTCCCCTAAATCTATAAATCTTTTATTGCCTCAGACTTGGAGGAGGTTATGTTTTGTTGTCATTTATTTGACTGTTTGTCAGCAGGATTATGAAGAAACTTCCAAATACATTTTTTTCAAACTTTCGCAAACTTGTTGCGATATTGAAATGATTGCTCTGGCTGAGAACCTGAAGGAAAAATATAAACAATTTCATAACCAGTTGTTCATTTTGTACAACAGCAGGTACAATCTAATTGATCCACCTTCAAATAAATTCGGTTAAACCAATGAATTCATCAGAACAATAACTTTTCTGTCTGTTGTCTTTTTGTCTAAATGTCATTTACTTGGCCCAGCAGTGCTACTAAACTTTTTTCAAGAGGTTGAAAATGTGAAATTGCTAAACATAACATGGGGGACTTGACTTATTTGTCCCTGTCAAATGTTTTTTTTTTTTTTAGTTTTTTCAACCTCAATTGATCCCGGTGTGACATGAGGCTGCAGTGATGCTTGTCCTCCTCCTCCCGGTCAGCTGCAGTCACTTGAACCCATGAATAACCCGCCTCTCTCAGTTCAGGAGTAACAGCCCTACACCATGTTGGACTTGGGCGTCCATGTCTGCACTTTGCTTGTGGTTTCCGGCGGAGAGCTACTCCTGGGATCTGGTCATGATTCATGCGTAATTCAATGGCCTAACCACTTCAGTCTTCTTCTCTTGCTCTCTGGGATGATGCTGTTACATTTGTTCTTTCTTCATGGCGCCTAATTTGCGATCTTGTTCGGTCAGACGATTTGACTGCTCCTTCTTAGACAGTTGTGAAATGCAGCAATTCTATGAATGAGTCCCTTTACAAACGGAAACAGGAACAATGTCTTGACATTGTCACCATAGATGTTCACCCCTGGTTCCGATTGAGAACCGTTTGGACTTGTAAATATTTAGTTTGGAAAAAGGCTCTCTGGTCTTTGGGTAGTTTTGCTGTCTCGTGTTTGCTGCTACCCTGGAAGGCGAAGTCCTCCACTTCTTCGAGCTTGTGACTGTTGATCGTGTTCTTTGTTGGTTTTCGAGGGTTGAGAAACATGACGTTAGTCGTGGTGGAACCGATGCGCTGGCCAGTGTGTTTGGCATTACAGTGTGTGGCCTGTCAGTCTTGTCTTGTAGGTCATGTTGGTTTTGGGACACCAGAGCCAGATCATCTGCAAAATCAAGATTTTTAGCATCAGCTCTGCCGGCGTAGTTGGATCATGCAATAATTCCCTTTCTTCCGACCTGGGCTCGATCCCCGGCTGGTGCACAGCTTTTTGGGGCAGCGAGAGCGGTCGTCTTGGAATTGAACATTCCTGCTGTCCTCCTAGCCTGACTGCCTACTGATCACGGTTCATCCATGACGGGTTAAATGCATTGGTTGAATTTCACTGAGGTTTCGCTGTACGTATAACAAAATGTGAAAATAAGGTTCTTTCTTGTTTTTGTGCCGGTTGGGTCCACTGTGTCCCCTTTGGCTTGTTAGCTGTTGTTGACCTCATTATTCAGTAAATCGTAAGTAGGAATAATGTAGGAGAGTGCTTTGAGGAACAGACGGGGTATTGCTCATTATTGCGCAACATTCAAAGTATTTTCGAATGCGCCAATCGGCATAAAGATTTTCTGAGGGACTCCAAAGTGCTGCTGCACTGGAGGCTGAAATCCTTGAAGCTCTTTGGTTTTATATATTTATCAGAATCCTTGTCAAGTCTTGTCATGACAACTGGACTTCTTTCACCTCTCACCAGAGAGGCTTCTTCGGTCCATCTGCAGCTCTTGAGAACTGAAGAAACCCTTAGGATCAGACATCCATATTCGTCATTTTTTTTTTTTAAATTTTGCTTCAGAATACAGCAGTACTCCAGGTGAGTAACGTCTCCACTCCAATGTTACAGTGCACATGATGAAGGTCAAACAAGAATCTCAAGTGTTGGCGTGGTGCAGAGCAATCATCCTTGCGACCGAACATTCCTGGTTTGATTCCCGCCTCCTCCTGGGGCGTCGAAGTGTTGTTGAGCAATACTCTGAACTCCTGATGCCGTTGGATGGGATTGAAAAAGTGTAATAGATTTAAAAAAAAATCTCCGGTGCAAATCACACACGCTGGTCTTTTTTCGGTTCAGTCTGTCCGCTTTGTCCGTCACTCTTCCGGGCTGCCTCCTCAGCTCAGATGCTGAAGAGAGACTCCCGAGTCAGATAATCACCGAGTTGATGTCGAACCTCAGAGCAGCCACTGTAACGATGATTGGCTGATTCAGATTGTGGCCTTTTGTCCGGTCTCCACACAGACGTACGCCATGCCTCTTTAATTAAAGTCTCCATAGGAAATAATGATCTATCTTCCTGAAAGTCCTCTCAGCTCTAAACATGGAAGGTTTGACATTTAACAAAGTCCCCGTATGTTGAGATGAGTGGGCGCTTGCTATCTTCTTCTGCGGGCTCAGCAGGTTCACTCTCAGATGCACACCAGGGGGAGAGAGAGCACATCTGAGGCTGAAACCACCTCCCCGTGCGCCTCTTCCTCAGCCAAGACTGTAACGGGGTTTGAAAATGAGAGAAAGAGACAGAAATGTAGCCGGACATGAGCGAGAACGGTAGAGGGGGAGCTCGCAGCGCAGATGGTGATGAACAGGGAAGGGATTAGAGCAGCAGGTTGAATAGAGTCATGGGGTAAAAAGTACAAAAAAGAAAAAAAGAAAACAATCGGATTAATCCCACCGAGGAGCATCCTCTACATTCGAAACCTACATCTTTTCCATTGAAAAGACAGCAGCGATATTTTTTGGAGCATGTTAGATGTCACTGTAGTGCCAGGAATTTACGTTCTGTCTTTGTGATATTCAGAGAAAGTATGATGACATCCACGGAAATTTCACTATATATAACCACAGGACTGTAGAAAACTCATTTTCAATAACACAGTATAGGAACTTTGGTGTTCTTGCCTACGAAGATAACATACAATTTTCAACCGCTAGCATGCAGGCTATACCTCTGAGACGTGGGCTTTTGATGCATAACTGTGTGACTTTATTAATTCCAAGGGGGAAATGAAATTGTCATAGCAGCCAGGTACATCAAAATCCAATAAAATGAGAAAAAATTAAATATAAAAATACAAAGACAAACTGTGGTTGAAGCACACAGAAGGGAAGTGGACTAGATTCACAGTTTCAATGATGTGCGTTGATTTGGATGCAATGGAAAACATTCAAGTATTCAGGGATGTTGTTGAGTCGAGTGCAACAGATAAATTGCATCAGCATTTTAGTCCAGTTCAGTGACCACAGGTCTGGCAGAGGCAGATGTATGAAAGAGTCTGACTGCACCAGGCAGGAATGACGTCCCGTAACGTTCCTTTGGGTAGCAGGGTTGTATCCTGCTGAGGCTGCTCTTAAGATGTCCAGTGTCTTAAAGAGGGTCTGGGAGACATTGTCCAAGACTGCCAACAGTTTTGCCGGCATTCTGCCATCGGCCAGCTCCTCCTGGGTGACAAGCTCAGAGCCAACGGAGACCCTGCCTTTTTGACATGTTTATTTAGTCTGTTGGTATCCTTTGCCTTGATGCCTGCACCCCAGGAAACCACGGAGAAAGAAGATAGTGCTCCCAACAACAGACCGATGAAACATCTTGAGCATCCTGTTCCACGCATTGAAGGGCCTGAGCCTCCTTCGGAGGTAAAGCCGGCTCAGGCCCTTTTTCGCAGACGACGTCTGTGTTTGTAGACCACGCCGGGTTATTGTCCAGGTGGATACCCAGGTACTTGTTTGTGATGGGACTATGTCCACATTATGCCCCACTGATACAGACCGTAGAGGGCAGGGGCTCGATCCTCCTGAAGTCTACCACCATCTCCTTCGTCTTTGTCGCATTCAGATGCACGTGATTACCCCCACACCACCTCTCAAACCGGTCAACCAGGTCCCTGTACTCAACCCCAACCCCAACCCCAACCCTGGCTATTCTCCTCACACCCAACCATGGCCGTATTATGAGAAAATATCTGAAGATGACGCAACTCAGTGCAGTTGTTAATGAGATTATGGAGGCCTTAATAGCTAAAAAAAAAGACGTGTTCTCATATGAGGACAATGCATTTATTCTATTCCATCACTGAACCATGAGAGGTTGCTGTCACGCCAAACGTCATGTTGTGCTGGGGGAGTCCAGATGCCTTTAAATGTAGCACAGTCATATTTTGCTTTCGCTCTCTAATTTGTGCACGGAAACATGTCATATAGGATTAGGAGGCAGTAGAAACTGAATTCAGAGCTAATTATGAAATTTCCCTTTCCTGGAACGCCACTTCTTGAAAGTACTAGCGGGGGGCTAATGTTATTGCATTCTATGCTTTTGGATAGCCACAGCGACCTCCACAGGCACGAGGTCTTAATTACTGGCTGCGGGAGGGTGACATGATTTCGATTCAAGTGATTTCCCGTGATTTGAAACAAGCTTCTGGAACCTGACAAAGAGTCCCAGTGCCTCTGGTACCGCTCGACATTAGAACTCCACGTCGGAAACAGAAGAGGCAACATACTCTTCATCCCATGTGAGTGTGGCATTGCCAGCTAGATGTCAGGCTTTTGTTTTGAAAGCACCATTTGTAACTTTGACAAACAAGTCAAGTCAACGCGGGCAGTCTTGCTTATTGGCCTTTTCTAATCTAAGAGGTGATAATGAGTGGTTTTTTTTCAGAGGATTTGCTGTTCTGATCCTATCATCCTTAAAGTGCCACTTGTTTAAACAACAACAACAACAACAACATGATTTAATATCCCGAGACTTGAACTTTAGTTTGTTGTTGCATTTTAATGTCTCTTAGCGATTTGGAAGCAATGCATGACACTGATCAATGTTGTAGCATTAATATAGTGAACAATTTGCTTATTTTACTGAATAATAGTTGGGTCAAACCAGTACACCGGTGATTTTTGTCCCAATCAACCCAACACCACTTTGGTGGTATGACACGGTGTACCCTGGGATTGACGTGAAGACGTTCTGGTATCCTCATGCACGTATTTACGTTCAAGTACTAGGATGGTAGATTGATCAATAGAATCAATCAATATTGTTTCAAATACTCACATACATTTATTTTATCAACATAAAAAAGACGTTTATAGTTGAATTTTTTTCCTACGTCTGGAGTTTTTTGGGGTCCAACCAGGAAGGTGTTTTTTTAATCGTGCATCAAAACGGTTTGAGAGGCAGTGGGGTCTAAAGTCTTCCAGAAATAGTCATTTTGAATTAACTCAACAACTCCGGTATTTGATGGCTAAAAATTGAAAAAAGCCGTAATCTGTGGTCACTGATCTCAGATTTTATAATCCATGTCACATCCATGTATTGCACTCCTAGTTTTGACCTGCCTGAGTTTAGTCTAAGGATTTTTTTTGTGTGTGTGGGGGTCTTCTAGGAAAACATTAAAACTACCATGCTGACTTGGGAAACTATTCAATAATAAGCCATTCACTTTTAAGTGCGATTAAAAACCACAGGAACTAATTTAACTATGTCTAACAATATTTTTCAACCGACAGATGTGAGAAATGTGTATGCAATATTTGAAACAGACGGCCAGTATGCTGATGTATTTCTTGTAGACGTGGTAGCATTCAGGGCCATATGTTGCGATGGATGTAAAAATGCATAATTTAAATATAAATACACTTTCAATCAAGATCCATGGAACCAAAGCTGGCTCTCTTTCAATGAAAAGCTGTTCTTCCCCTCCCTGCCAAGCTATTCTTTTTCAATCCCCCTGCTTTTCTCTCAATAGATGAACTGCTCACGTGCCAAAGTCCTAATCCCACCGGGTTATGGTCATAGTTCCCGGCTGTCTGGGCACTCGGAGCGTGCAGACGATGATGAATATCACCAAAATGTTCATCGAAATCAATGACATCTAAAGAAAATGTGGAATAGGAAAAAATAAAAGGAAAACATAATCACATATATTTGTATACATATGCATACACACACGCACACACACACACATATATGTGTGTGTGTGTATATATATATGTGTATATATGTATATATGTGTGTATATATATATATATATATATATATATATATGTATATATGTATATATATAATAAAAGCAGAGGGCATTAACAACGATATCTCTGATCAAGATATGATTTATCTCATCACACTGGAGATATGAAATAAATATCACATCCATAAAATTTCTCCTCTGGCATTCATTTCAGCCTCTGCATCAATAACACCATTACTACCGGATGAAAGTTTTGGAAAAGTATGATTGATTGTGCTGCACCTCGTCTTAGAGGATAAAAGACAAAGTCGCAGGAAAGTGGCATTGACTCAGTAAAAAAAAAGGAATAAATAAAAAAAAATGGCTTAACTGAATATTGAAAAAAATAAATTCTGGAATAAAATGTGGCATCAAAATTAACTTTGAGTAAATATGTGACTTAAAAAAAAATTACATGACAATCAGGTATTGAAAGAGTATCAGACATGACACACACACACAGACACACACAGACACACACACACGCACACACACACACACACACACACACTATAACACACACACACACGTACACACAAAGCGCACACGAGGGAGCGAGATAAATGGCAAACCTTCCATATCTCTGAGCACAGATCCCTCTGCACCACTGGGATTATCCTCTTGAATGATATTTGATGAGTGCTGGACCTGCTGTAGCAGAAATCCACCTGCCCCCTGCTGCACCTCCACTCTGTGTGACAAGCATCATGTGTGATTTATGACTTGGTTACAGGAGAACACACTGGTCACTTGGACAAAGGTTACAGTTCAGAATTGGACTGCAGTGACTTCTATTGACAAGAGAAAGACTTTAAGAAAGGCTTTAATATTGAATCTGTGAGAAAAATTTGCTGATCGCTTTTTTTTTTTCTTCCCTTCCTTCACCACAGTGAAATAAATAAAGAAAAAAATACACGTAAAAAAAAATCGAAATAATTCTGCAATAAGCAAAAAAAAAGATTGTGCTTTGGCTTCTCAGTGTATTGATATATTCCATGAATTACTTGACATGGTACTCGATGCCAATGAGATGTATCTATCTATTTATCTATCTATCTATCTACCCCTATTAATATGAGAGTTTTGTTCTGCATTTCCAAATTAAAAAGAATGTGAACATTTTTAAATCCACATGGATTTGTTTTTAAAACCCAGATAATATGTTTCACCTCCACTTCAATGCGTTGCAGACTCTTGCCAGGCTGTTGCACAGCTGTGTGAGAATGTTGCAGCTCCGCGTTATCCCCCTTGCAAATTCCCTTTTGCAAATCTGCCTTTCCTGTGCGCGCGGTTAACGGCCGCATACTCAACGTGGACCACAGGTCGAGTCTTTTTTCAAGGAAAATGAGAAAAACGCTGAACGTTGTCCCTTGATTTGAAATGCCATTGTGTGGACAATTGAATCCATCGCTTGAACCCTGAAAGGTCCGACTGTAACCAGGCTTAATACACCTTAATAAACATGATGACAGCAAGTCAGAGGCATTTGGACACAAGTGAGTCGACAATGTTCTCACATCGACTCAGACTGGAGTAAACATCGATACGACGGACCTCAGCTCTGCGTTCGATTCCGAATCATAGCGCCAGTCGGCAATCGTGGGGATTTATTTCTTTTATCTATTTGTGTAAGTCCAGCTTCTGCTCAAGGTCACGGGTGAAATTGCAATTGTCGTTTAGGGTTCCACTTTCCTGGGGTTTTCACATGTCCACCTGGCGTGTAGTATCATTTATACTGACAGAACGCATCTTGTTATCATCCATTATTGCAGATTCAGCAGACCAACTACACGCTCGTGGTAACCCTACGCGACTGGAATGCCAATAAACAATCTCGCTTTAATGAAAAATATGAATAATGCACTTGATTTCCATGCCACGTACAAGGAAGGCACAGCTGAAATACTTTACATAGCTTTCATATCAGCTGGTTTTCATTCAAGTTGAAGATGACGAGTGTGTGTGTGTGTGTGTATGTGTGTGTTACTTACACAGTAAATACTTGTGGCATATTCATATTTAATGTCAGTTAAAAGTCACCGCAGCTGCAGTGCTCTAATTTCTGTTGATCCCATAATCCCTGAAATATAAACACGGCTGAGAGAGCGTGAATGCGCAAGAGCTGAACGGGATGTCGCATTCTGATTGGACCGAATGCAGTCTCACTTTCTTTTTTTTTTTTTTTTTTTTTTTAAAGCACCACAATTTAAGCTGCTGCTAACACACTCATTTGCGCTGGAATTAGGCCGAGTTCAGAGACGGAAAAAAATTATTCAGTCTGCGCCGTATCTGGGTCAGGCACATCTGCTTTCCCAGGCAGGAGAGAAAACTTTGAACTGCGAAACAGGGGACAAACAGAACTTGTAGATTTTGTTTGGACTTGTGGCATGAAAGTAAATCGGACGATGTGACCACCTCACTTTCTGTGGGATGATTATGTTGCAAACGTGTCAGAAAGTCAAGGGAAAGCCGGTGGACCTTGTGTTTTCCGTAAATGACCTCATCATTTCTGTTTCATAGGAGACATGTATCTCACAGCTAAGATCATTGTGATTATTTCCGTAACTTTACCACGGTGGACAGTCTATAACTTACCCCCCCCCCCCCCCCCCCCCCGCCCCCCCCCCCCCCCCCCCCCCCCCCCCCCCCCCCCCCGCCCCCCCTCATTCTTCTCTTCTCCTCCCGCCCACACTCACCCCCCCCTCCGGATCGGGGCAGACCCCGGCAG
>CAAKHD010010404.1:0-20242 GCA_901007705.1 Fistularia tabacaria
TTTGCAGATGACATTGTGATCTGTAGTGAGAGCAGGGAACAGGGTGAGGAAAATCTTGAGAGGTGGAGGTTTGCTCTGGAAAGGAGAGGAGTGAAGGTTAGTTGCAGCAAGACAGAATATATGTGTGTGAATGAGAGGAACCCGGGTGGAACGGTGAGGCTACAGGGAGTGGAGATCAAGAAGTTGGAGGATTTCAGATACTTAGGGTCAACAGTCCAGAGCAATGGAGAGTGTGGAAAAGAGGTTAAGAAATGGGTTCAAGCAGGTTGGAATGGGTGGAGAAAAGTTTCAGGGGTTCTTTTTGATAGAAGAATTTCATCTAGAATGAAAGGAAAGGTTTACAAATCAGTGGTGAGACTAGCGATGCTGTATGGTTTGGAGACAGTGGCACTGAACAAAAGACAGGTGGCAGAGCTGGAGGTAGCAGAAATGAAGATGTTGAGGTTCTCTTTGGGAGTGACCAGGATGGATAGGATCAGAAATGAGTCCATCAGAGGGACAGCTCATGTTAGATGTTTTGGAGAGAAGGTCAGAGAAGCAAGACTGAGATGGTTGGGCCATGTACAGAGAAGGGATAGGGACTATATTGGTAGACAGATGCTGGAATGGGAGATGCCAGGCAGGAGGTCTAGAGGACGACCGAAGAGAAGATTTATGGACGTAGTGAGAGAAGATATGAAGGTAGTTGGTGTGAGAGAGGAGGACACAGAGAATAGGGTTAGATGGAGGAGGTTGATTCGCTGTGGCGACCCCTGAAAGGGAAAAGCCGAAAGGAAAAGAAGAAGATAATGAAATAATAATAATCATAGAATAGACATAATAATAACAATAATAATAATAATAATAATAATAATAATAATAATAATAATAATAATAATAATAATAATAATAATAATAATAATAATAATAATAATAATAATAATGATATCACTACGATTACTACAACCACTACTACTGCTACTAATATTACTACAACTACGACGACTACTACCACTACATCTGCTACTACTGCTACTACTCCTACTACTACTTCTACTACCATTACTGCTACTAATACTACTACTAATAATTACTAATATTCTGCCACATAAGTATCAGCTATAATATAGTAATGTGTGGGCACAGTCGGGATTGCATTGCTTTGTCAAGGAAAACACTACCTGTGGCTTTATATGACATCGAAAGAAAAATGTAAATGTAGTCTGATTACCTGATTGAGTTAAAAAGTGCATAAAAGATAGTATATCAGCATGGTCAACATCTTGGTATTGTGGGCCAATGACTGAGAATGCACTGTTTGAAAAGAGGCAGCAATAATAAGAATGCATAAATTCAATTGCTTCATAACATACCAGCATTGTGTGAATGTGAGCTACCGCTTGAGGAAATCTTTCTCTCCAATCATATAGAACATTATTTTTGTACTGTTTGAGTAAATATATATAATAATACATCATTGGTAGTTGTCAAAGGCTCATCCATGCCAAAAGAAGCTTCTTTTCAGTATCATTTCCCTTTTTTCTTATTTGTAGAAAAATAAACAATCTGTCCACTTACGTTGTCTACAGTGAGCAAACTGATGATAAAATCTTGTTGTTTTTTTCCAAAAACACAGGAAACATACAAGGACTAGCATGCTCTTGTTTGAACAAGTGGGAATATAATGAAAAAAAATCTCAATCTAACTATAAGTGTACATAAGTAAGATTAAGAGTGCAGTATATGCAAATATACTCATATGCTAAAAGAAGATTTCAGCATCTCACAGTGTAATATAAAGCACCACATCAAAATGTTGCGTTTGTCTATATGGATCGACAAAGGGGATGAGGGGTCAGAGGTCCAATCCTTGTTCATAAATTTCTTAGATGAACCTCTGTTTGAGAATTTGCAGTGTCTTATCACTTTAAGATTTGAGCAGGTTTTGTGCTCCATACCACAAGAACTGTGGTATGGAGCACATTTCAAAAATGTGTAACCCTTCCAGTTTCAATAGCTTTATGTCAACATTGCAAACCATAACTAAGTCCATCACACCCTTATTAAATCATTTGCTCAGGCTCAAGGACTAATAGAAATAAATCCATCAAAATTCCAAACATTTTTGTGGGTGGCTTAAACAACAAAGCAAAGGTCTCTCTTGAAATTTGGAATAAATCTGTACTTGGGTGCGAGGAGTGGCAGGGCGGCACAGTGGTTAGCGTTTCTGCCTTAGAGCAAGAAGGTCCCGGGTTCCATTACCGCAAAGATTTTGCAAATTCTCAATGTGTCTGTTTGGGTTTCCTCCAAGTTTTTTGTTTTCCTTCTACAGTCAAAAAACATGCAGTCATTGGAGACCCTAAATGTCCCAGATATGTGTAAGTGAGGAGTTGTTTGTATGAGAGAATGGTTGAATCCCCCTTTATGTAGCCCTGTGTTTGACTGGCGTATGGTCCAAGAACCTATAAGCTCCAGCTTACCCCATGACCCTGAGGTGCAGGACATACGGTATAGATAATGAATTAATGCATATATTCTTGATTTTATTTGTTATTCAAGGACAACTCTGACTGTCAACGGTCAGATCACGAAACTAGAATTGAAAGAAATAAGAATCATATGAATAGACCTAACATGTCAAAATGAAGATGATGAATTTCTAAACGGCTAAATGTCAGCCTGACAATGACAGCATGTTCTTTAGAATGAATATTTCTCTCCAGCCAGCGGGTATTTTTGTTACTCATACTCATCTAAGCCTCTGATTTTCAATTATGTGATTTTGAACTCAAATCACGAAGCATCATCTTCTCCAAGTTCTACAAGTCACCGATCTTAAATATTGTTAGTTGTATATGCCTGTATCCCACATACTTCTGTGTAGAATTGTGACTTCCAAAATACTTCTGAATGATAAGGACATGTATTTTTAAATGTTGTGTATCCTCTGGAAGGATGTGACTGCTGTATAATAATTATGTACCACATAATGAAAAGTGAAATGTAGCGCCCATCTTGGTTAGCGTTGCATGAATTGCTTTAAAATTAGTAAAATCGTTCTCAGATCAAATGCAGCAAGTAAACCTCAACAAATGAAAGATTGTAGTTGGATTTGGAAAAACATGAATTAGCTATTGATTACATGGAAATATCATCCCCATTTCCAAAGTGTTATGACTGGCATTGACTAAATTTGCCATTGCAAGACTGATTCATGATATCGAACTTCATTTATTGTCATATGAGCCAGTTCGGGCAAATAAAAAACGACCTCCCTATGGGAAATATGGAAATGATGCGATGTTCTTTAATATATGGCTTTATGGCCTTAAAGGTAGTCAAGGCAGATCAATGACAGGCCTATATGCTAATTTATTTATCTAAATTTGTAGATTGAGCACCACACTGAATCTATTATCTGCCCTGTAATAATGATGTTAATCAGCTACACCTTCAGAAGTGCATGATTTCAATAGCAAGAGGAAACTAACGCCACTGAACTTTAAGGCAGTGGGAGTGTTTACACAAGAGCAAAGGAATTATCCAATTTCTCCAACAGTGAGCGCCTTTATGTGGAGCGATACGTTTGGTTGTGACCCACAGTCACACACACACACACACACACACACACATACGCCAATTTTCTGGTGACTAAGTAAGTTATTTAATTTGTAATGATTTCCCTTCATTTATGCTCAAACTAAACTGAACCTCAACACCTAATAATAGATCAAACTTTACTCATACACTGATCACCAAAGTTCTTGAGAGCAAACTGGTACCAGTCGGACAAATTACTGGATGATGCATCATAGGCACTTAACAGATATGAGCTCTTTATTTTTGCTGATAGAAGCTATACTCATACTTCATACATACATGAACGAAGTTGCCCTCTTTTCTGCACTGTTTACGTCCCGTTGAAATAATGTGCTTGTTTTTTTTTTTTTGCTACCTGTCTGGCTTCAGTATGGACAGCCATAAGAATTTCATTGCAGAGGGAAACACGTTTCCAGACAAAAAAAAAAAAAAAAAATTCAAGGGCAGTCATAACAGGATTATAATACTGTAGATTTGCACAATTTCCTTTCTAAGCAACATTTTTTGAACTTAAATAATCCGGGCTCTCCACTTCTACCATTTCCTATTAAATGACTAAACCACATTGCAGATCTATGAAAGGGTGGCCTACAATCACGTTGTGAACTGACGTGCACTTGTGGTGAGACCAAGCGCAAAACTGGCATCCCAGTCGCTATGCCTGGATACTAGGAGGTTGCAGCGACTATACTCAACTGAAAAAAAATAAACACGCTCTGCTGTGTCTGATGTTATACAGTGAAAGTGTAAGTTATTCTATATTTCTGGTGCACACATTGTTTTTCTTTTCAAGCATCTTTTGTGTCATTGTCATTTGCTTCTCTCCTCTGGTTGAATGTTACACGCTGTGGATTGATGGCTGCTCATTGATACAGTCGTCTGCAATTAAAAAACATAAACATCAGACTAAAGATCAAGCATAATTCATTCAGTCTACATGTGGTGACGATAAATTCCTTTTTTTGTAATTCTGGCTGATTTAAGTGCCAGCTTGTGAGAAAGATAAGCATGATGTCAAGCATAAAGCCCATGATTTTGTTTACTTGGAAAAGATTCAGGTCGTAAAATATAAACATATTTGATTTACACATGTAAAAACTGGATACCGCCCAATTCCAGGAATCGAAATCAACTTCTTGTCCAGTTTTGAGAACTTGATTACTCTAGCTGGAGAAACCAAGGTAACATTGCATATCACATGTCACTGCAATCATCTGACCATTATCCATCATGTCTCTTTGTCGTAACTTCATCAAAGCTATGTTAAAGGAGCACAATAACATTAAGCTTCTGTGGCTGTGATTAACTAAACATTCTTATTCACTCATGTAAAAGAATAAAAAAATAAAACAAATAAAGAAATGAATAATATATAAATACATAAATAGATATTCTGGGCAGACTGGATGTGAGAAAGGTCCCCAGTTAGGTAATGGTGGACAATACTAATGGAAATGTGCAACTTCCCTTTATCCCTTACAGCCACGGGGACAGCTTGAAGTGAACATACAGTAGTTGAAAAGATTCCAAGAAATAAACTGTAAAAGCCAAATCCATAATTTGGGTATTAGAAATGCTAAGCTTTCTATAAGCCGAATGGATCAAATATTCAATTACTACAGATCAAAGCATTGGTTGTTTGTATAGTAAATCCCCCTAGAGTACAAAGAATGCATAGAAAGTGACAAAAAATGTGATTTTCATTTTTAACATCGGTAGAATGGCTATCGATATAAATTTAGTGAAATGTAAAAAAAAAAAAAATCACATTCGGCGAAAAAAATTTGGCCAATGTGAATGGATTCTTGAACAACTTCTCAATATCTATTTTTCCTCTTCAGAGATCAAAAAGGTAATTTTTGAACCTGTACACATTCTTTGCTCTTGTACATAGTATCTATTTATTTATTTCCAATTCTATATCATTAATAACATTATATTTTAATTGTATGTCATAATAATAAGAAAATTAATCATATTACTAAGACTAACAATAAAGATAATAATAATAATAATAATATTAATAATCATACATTTTATTATATTACAATTACTGATAATAATAATACATGGATATATTATGAATATAATGACACATTTATATATTTATATATTATTGTCATTATTATGATTTCTATAATTATAAGCATCATCATCATCATCAACAGTATTTTTATTATTATTGTTTTCTATGATAGTTATGGTCAACAGTCAGATTTTGAAACACATTTATGGGTAGTCATAGTATGGATACTGGTGTTGCAAAGGCTTATTTAGATAGCTACTGTGATCACACACATACAGACAAGCACAGGAATAAGTAATTTTGTACATGGATAAGAGTGGGTAAGATTTGGGAGAATATATTTATAGATAATTGCATGTAGATATGTCACTTGACCAAGTACAAGGTCTTAAGATCAATAGTGAAACATATTAATAGTTTACCTCATCTATTATGTGTCTATTATGTGTATAAGCACATGGACAATGTACAATAGACTTGAATAAGCACACAGATATAATGCATGTAGATTAAGTATGTCTGCCTTGTAGATAAGATAAGAGTGATCGCAGGTTGTGTCAACAAACTGACCGGACACATGGAGCTAGACAAATGGATAAAGAGCACGTCGTTCAACAAATGGTATGGTACACATCAATAATAGTGTTTATACAGGAAGTGCCGGGAAAAAGGTACATAATTAACATACTTGCAGAGAAACACACACAGGTGTGCATGTGCATGTTAATAACAATCAAGTGATAAAGCACATAGCTTTCAAATTTATATCCCATGTGTATAATATGGTAAATGTAGAGAGGAATAAATTTAAGAAGAGAAGGTATAAGTTGATAATAGTTGGATAAGGTTATTATTGATCTTCCTTATGTTTAAATTAAATAAGTTATATTATCCAAGATCGCATGTGTCGCTTTTCGCTTCAGAACAACCCTATATGTTGCCATTGGAAACTCTGTTGCACAGTCATCATAACAAGTAATATTTTTCTCTTAGTTCAATGTTCTAATCCCTGAAAGTGTAATGGCATGCAAAATTACTCATTCCTGTTTTTAATCTCAGTAACCTATGTATTTCCTTCTTAGCATGGCTATAAGCCTGAATCTTGGCACTAGACGTTTTCAAATAATTAAATTGTAGCTTCTGCACTGAAGCTTAGGATGCACAATGCACTGTATGTATCATGAACAAACCCATGCCATATTGTCTATGTCAAGCAGTCAGTGTCTTCAATTGTCTTGATGTAATATCCAATGTAGTAGCCAATGTTAGCCAAGAGAATATCTAATGATCTACTAGTTAATAACCCAAATTCCTCCACAGGTCTTATATCAAACCCAAGCAATTCAAAACAGCGAGTGTATAAGATATCCTATAATCCGAGTCAACTGTATTTTGCTAAAATTTGGGCCCCATAACATGTGAGTACCATAATTGAGCTACACAAGCCGAAGCTGTCTGGAGTTCCCAAAAGCACAATTGTGTAGAATACACAAATGGCTGTATATGCTACAATTTAAGCAGTGGAATAGTATTCAATTTCCAAACTGCATTTGTAATACCTCCTGCCGGAGGTGGGAGTTGAAACTCCTTCCACATCCCGAGGGGGGCCAGGGGGACAGATTCCAAATGGGCTATGTTCTGCGCTTCCATTGTCGAGGCGGCAGTATGGAGTTGCGGCCGTAAGGGAGTCTGCGCCTGTTGGGCCGGCAAGCAACCCTCAAACCCGCGAGTGGACCCCTGGTGAGGGATGAGGGATGCTGCCAAACTGAAGAGGGAGTCCTATCAGGCCTTTATGGCCTGCGGGACTCCGGAGGCAGCTGACAGGTACCGGCAGCCGCCGAGGCAAAAACTGGGGTGTGGGGGGAGTAGTCAAAAAGCTCATCAGTAGCGTGGATTTGGAGAAGGCATTTGACCGTGTCCCATGGGCAATCCTGTGCGGGGTGCTCCAGGAATGTGGGGTACCGACGCCCGTTATACGGGCCCTGAATGTCAGAGCTAGGTCCGCATTGCCGCTCATAAGTCAAACCCGTGAGAGTTGGACTCCGCCAGGGCCGCCCTTTGTCACCGATTCTGTTCATAACTTTTATGGACAGAATTTCTAGGCACAGCCAGGGCGTCGAGGAGATCTGGTTTGGTGGCCACAGGATCAAGTCTCTGCTTTTTGCAGATGATGTGGTTCTGTTGGCTTCATCAGGCTATGATCTCCTGTTTGCCGCAGAGTGTGAACCGGCCGGGATGAGGATCAGCACCTCCAAATCTGAGACCATGGTGCTCGACCGGAAACAAGTGGAATGCCCACTCCGGGTCAGGTTGGGAAGAGGTCCTGCCCCAAGTGGACGAGTTTAAGTATCTCAGGGTCTTGTTCATGAGTGAGGGAAGGATGGTGGATTGACAGGTGGATCAGTGCAGCGTCTGCAGCGTTGCAGACTCTGTACCGGTCTTGTGTGGTGAAAAGGGAGCTGAGCCAGAAGGCGAAGCTCTTAATTTACCAGTCGCTCTGCGTTCCTGCCCTCACCTATGGTCACAAGCTGTGGGTAGTGACCGAAAGAACGAGATCATGGATACAAGCGGCCGAAATGAGTTTTCTCCGCAGTGTGGCCGAACTCTCCCTGAGGGATAAGGTGAGAAGTTCGGCCCACCGGGAGGAACTCAGAGTAGAGTCGCTGCTCCTCCTCCTGGAGGAGGCCACGGGGAAGACCCAGGAAACGCTGGAGAGACTGTATCTCTCGGCTGGCCTGGGAGCGCCGTGGGGTCCCCTCAGAAGAGCTGGACTATGTTACTGAGGAGAGGGAAGTCTGGGCCTCCCTGCTCCAGCTGCTGCCCCCGCAACCCAAATACGGATAAGCAGTGGCAGATGGATGGATTTGTAATAAGTACAGTGTATTTTCTGTATGCTCACAAACCAATGAGTTATGGTACTTCGAAAAGTAAACCTACTACTTCTAGAGAAATACAAAACAATTAGTTTTTCAAAACTACAGTCAGAATGTAGTAAAATATTAATTGTTAGTTTGTCACACAGATAAAACGAGCTCTGCTCTGAAGCCCAGATCACGTAGTCATCGCTTTTGTTAATGCAATTCGCCGTGGAATAGGATTTCCCTCAAATATACTAATTTTACATAAAGAATGATTTTTACATTGGAATGACAGTTGTGGGATGAGGGCCAGCTGCTTCAATGAGACATGGGGTTTCAGATACCGCAACTGGCAGACTGGTACTGTAGTTGTTGGCTAATGACCATTACTGAATGATTATGCACCTTGTTGTATACCATGTCTAAAAGATTAACATAAATTTACAGCTGATGAATAATGCAGACAAATTATCTTATCTTTTTTAGATGTTGTTTTGGTTTGAATGTTAAGCCAAAATATGGAAAGGAAGAAATTCACCGTCAATGTAATTATATCAAAACTAGTTATGACTTTTGAATCTTTAAATTGAAAAAGCTCACATTGATTCAAATGTAAAGCAATGCCCAAATAAGAACAATAATAATGACAATAACAAATAAGTCCCTGCCACAGCTGATCCACCCAATCATTCTGTATGATTTATTATTGTGATCAATAGTTCTATTTATAATGTATAGCTATTATCTTTTATTCACTCATTTTAAGGATTTTTATTTCATGGTGATTTAGATTATTTTTTTGTATTTTCTTGGAGAGGGGAATTGGATTACATGTTATCTTATGAATTCAAGGTAAAGGCAATGTCATTTGATTTCTTTTGAAAGTTTATGTAAATCACCAATGGAGGGGATGCCAAAGGAAATCTTGCCACAGGTAGGGCCGACTCTCTCGTGAAGCTGGGTGCTCATTAGACCTAACCTTAAGGAAGCCAATGGTTAGCCATCTCCATTCAAGACTAGCCAGTAAATGCTAAATTGGTTTGGCAAATCCAGAGATTTGAAAGCAGAAGGAAAATTAATAGATCAAAAAGCAGAAGATCAATCCACTTGATAGATCAATCCACTTGTGGATGGATTGCAACAATTATTGGGTGAAGAAGTATCGGACAAGGTGGACTCTGTGCACTGACTAAACAATTAACTATTCAGCTGAGTGGCAGCAACCCAAAAGAAATGCTTTTGTTTGAGGGTGTTCTTCATGTTGAAGATGATATCATTCTCTTTATCTGTTGGTCAAAACCAAATAATTAAGAGGAACCTTCCAAAAGTCTTGCAAATCTATTGCAATTGAAATTGAAAGGAAACTGAAAATTTGCTTGCCCTTGAAGCCAGCCTAACCTAATATTAATTAAGTTAGAAAACCCAAGTTGTGTTGAGAAAAAGATGTCAAAGTATGCTATTTCCCATCGATGGGGGATTGCCAATTTTTTTCCAAATACAGTATTCATCTAAGCCGCATGAGGGTGCTTGTTGTTTTGTATTACTCACATCAATGGCAATAACTGGCCAGTTCTGAAGCTAGCTCAGCCATAAAAGGATGACTGATGCTGTTAATGCAACACATGGGCTTACATAAAAAACATTTTATGTTTCTATGTTTTCAGTGTAACAAACTTCAAATGAGATGGTGCGATTTCACAAATATATTGCTCTTTGAAATATCAGATTTGCA
The DNA here is from genome assembly GCA_901007705.1 of Fistularia tabacaria. Lineage (NCBI taxonomy): Eukaryota > Metazoa > Chordata > Actinopteri > Syngnathiformes > Fistulariidae > Fistularia > Fistularia tabacaria. The sequence goes on from CAAKHD010010404.1 coordinate 10,196, forward strand.
TATGAAACCTGATTTTTAAAGTGACGTTTATATATGCACACATTTCAACTTTTCACCGTTTCAAGACACAGAAAACATATTTGAGGCGAAGTGTTTGTGCTTTAAAGCAAGAAAGAAAGAAAGACAGAAGGTCCCCTGAAAAAAAAGAGTTTGGGAAACACTAGAGTAGTGTGAACTTGGCTTAAGCAGGCATGTGACACAGACGCACTCACGAACGCACACATGCACGCACACGCAAACACACACACACACACACACACACACACACACACACACACACACACGGATACACGCAGAGACTTGGGCTTCATGAAATGACACATGGTAGTTCACCTACCTTCAAGCTGGAACAGGGAGAGGAGCGTCGCTCTCCGACTGCGGCGCTGCCACGTCCATTCTCCTGCGCACCAACTTGTTCAGCTCCCACCTCCATCTTTCAGGAATATCACCCAGTCTCTTTAGCAGTAGTCTACCACGTAATGCAATTTCTTGGCACTGATGCATGCAACCCTGCAAATGGATAATTCAAGCATGTGACCCACTTCTCATTCTCAGCACAAAAAACAGAAACAAAAACAACACAGAAGCAGGCAGAGGGGGACTAACTCATGCACACACACTTGGTAATGCCTATATTTTCTTCACAGATCCTGACAAACTTTCTCCTCTGTCTACTTTTCTAGTGACAAAACTAAAAAAGATGAAAAGAAAAAGGTATATATGTATCTATATATATGTGTATATGCTCATATATACTGTATATATGATTTATTTTATTTTATACCATTTATATGCTTTTTATTTTTTATTTATGCAAATTATAAATGGGGTACAAGCAATGACAAACAGCAATTGTATGGATAAAAATGGATGGGGAAGAAAGACAATCAAAAATGACCCTTTCGAAAACCTGAATTGAAATGGAAATGGTTTTCTTTATTTTCTTGTCTGTTCTTAGACTTTACATGGGAAACTACATTTCAATTTTTTTCTTGATGCTGCTGCTTTTTTGCTTTATTTGTTTGCTTGTTTTTTTTAGACTTTTCTCCTTTTTTGCATTTGCTTTGTTTACCTCAGATAAAACTGAGTGAAGTTCCACATATGTACTGTATGTGAGTACTTTCCACTCTTGTTCAGTCTTACAGTATAGGATAAACAAACCTATTTGTGACAATTTGACCCAGGTTCTATTCCTTTAAGACCTTTCACTATGTGGCTTAGACCGATCAACACAGATGCAAACACACACTCACACGGACGCAAACACAAGGACAAACATACGTATCCACAGATCAATTTACATCCTGCAACTCAACTCGGAGAAGTTGACGACCAAGAACAGGCCTTTGCACCGATTTAACTCTTAATTTCTATCTTTCTGTCCTCCACTCTTGCTTTTTCTCTCTATCTCTTTTGTCTCTCGTTTTTTTTTTACTAGAACGGTCGAGACAGAGGGCCCCCAACATGAAGCTTGGATCTGTCCAAGTTTTCTGACAAGTTAAAGGAAGTTTTTCCTCACCACTGTGGCCAAGTGCTTTGCTTTTTGGGGAATGTTAGATTCTCAAGATGCGACCCCCCTTAATGCCATGACTTGACTTGACTGCTGGAAAACAAAACTCTGTGATACATCGGTTCGCAGTACTGTAAAAACTAGATGTGTAGTCCCTTTTATCTAAATCCATACTGATCTACTGTAATCGTCGGAGTCTGAGCAATTTCTTGGAAAAGTCCTTGCTCATTTTTTCATGTGTAACACTGTTCATGCATCGTGGAACACCTTGTCACCATTTCATCATCGAATACATCCCGCTCGGTTATTCAAGACAACAACCAAATCATTTGAATTCTAATAGCACTGGCACATTCTGACCAAGTAGGTCTCCAGGGTGGAGTTAGTGGTCATTTATGGTAGTATTTAGCAGTTTAACCCATCCTGGAACCCCCACCCCCATCTGCCCAGCCCAAATACCCCCCTCGGCATCCTGCTTCCTAAAGGTAAAAGCCCAGCTGCCCCAACGAATTGTTGCTATGGCACAACTTCCAATTATGTTCATTTTTGTGTCTCGAGGTAAAATGGAAAGAAAGGTGCTGAGCTTCATGGCGTGGCTGCTTTTTCTGGCTGGTTTTGATTATCAAAACGAGTATCATCTTTAAATCTCCACTAAATTAATGATCTCAATGTCATCAAGTATTTGATCTTGAAGGAGAAGTAGCAAGGTTAATGTATGGGGGTGGATATTTCCAGCACTGAGGAGAATAAAGAAATGGCTCAAACCCTGTAGAACACATTGATGCACAGAAATGGAAACTAATGGGGTTATGAAGGAGAAAAAAATATTTGCCAGCATGGCTATTAAACACATGACATCATTCATTAAAAATATTGACAGTTGAGGACTCAGAGTGTCATGAAATATGGTCCAAATGTTACTGATATCATACTTTTGTATTCATATAATATACCTGAGAGTTAATGACTCATTTGTCTACAATCTGGTAAAGAACTACACATTTTGGAGATAGTTATAAATAAAATAAAAAATCAATACCTACGTATGCAAACATATACAGTACATACGCTAAATACTCTCAAATGTGGCACTCAAGCTCTGAGGACAAAATTGCAAGAGAAAAAAATGTAAAAATTCAAAATCAATGTAAACATAATATATTTGATGGATTTCAATGAAAGTAGCTCTCATTCAGAGCACCTGTACAAAGGGTGCTAAACAGGAGCTGAGGCTCAGCAGAGAGTTAATGCTGCAAAAATGCAAACCATTTTCAAACACTTGAAGTCATCTCACCCCCAAGCACCTATCATAACTTGTGGAATCCTGTCAGTGACTGTATATGTGAGAAAGAGTTCATCATCCTGTCAGACGAGGGTCTGGTGGATAAAGATTCACATAGCTCCAGCTTTTTGTCCTCAAAGACTGACCGGCCAAACCGCTTCACAGTTGTTTCATGTATTTTGATTGCACTATGGCAGCACGGAGGTATAAGCGCATAGCACTGCTGCCACACAGCAAGACTCCTGGTTTGACTGTGACTGAGGTCTTGCTGTGTGGCGTGCTCTCTCCGTGCCTGTGTTTGTTCTCCGGTTTCCTCCCGCAGGCCAAAAACAAGAAGTGGGTTAATTGAAGACTCTTAGTTGCAACGGCGTATGAATGTAGAGAGCAAATGGTCGTGTGTCTCAATGTGTGTCCAAATGATTAATTTGCGACCACCCCAGAGGGAACCCTGCCTCTCACCCAACGTCAGTGATGATTGGTTTCGGCCGAACCACAACCCCAACTGCAGGATAAGTGGTATACATGATAAATGAATGTATGAATAATTTGCACTCCAATGGTGGTAAAAGGTCAGCTCATTTAGAATTTTGCAGCTGCTAAGTAATTTTAAGATTTTATGTAAGAGGGTTTAGACTGCTTACACTGGATATTCATTCATTGACCCATTGGAAAGGTCTCATGTATACCTTAATGCATTTTCTGCAACTTCACATAAGACCTTCCAATCGAAACAGGGAAGCAGATATACCGAAACCCTACCTGATATCTCAATAACATTGAGAAGAAGATGTGTGTTCACATTCCCTGACGCGTGTTCACATTCCCTGGCTCTGGCAAAAAAGTTCAACAAGGCAAAGACCGACCAATATTAAGGTACGAAATTAGCAACTCCAGTATAGGCTTGATTGAATCACATTGTGCTCTGGCAAACAGTCCATCTCCTTGTTTTTAGGCAAACCGATTTTTGTACTCAACCTTGACTTGGCAAGAGGGTAGAGCGTAGAAATAAAATTTCATCCAAAAAAAAAAAAACTCCCCAAAAAACCCACATCATAAAAGTACAAAAATATCCTAAAGTTATTATTGCTCTTAATTAGCCATTAAATGGATTTCAAATGTATACTAACTCTTCATCACATGTGATTCAGCCAGATAAATTAATATATAGCCATAGCCAGATAAATATAGCCACATAAGATGAATTAACATTGACCTTATTTAACATTTAACAAAAAATGGAATTTAACAAAAAAATCTGTTTCCTATGGGGCATATCAGATTATGAATGAATGTTCTCCTGAACTTTGCTTCTTTGCAATTCATAGATGAATTTGATTTGAATTTAATTTGTGATAACACCCTCACTTTGCACTGGTCATGGCGCTTTAAGTGGGGCTCTGGAATGAAGTCTCAACTATGACATATAGAATGTCATGATCCTTTAGCCATGTCGGCCACTAAGGCTAGGCACAGGTCGAGCTCTTCCTGATTTGATCCATCAATCTAAACAAAGTGCAACAGTTTATGGCATAAGAAAAGTGAATCAAATCCCTTGCCAGAAATTCTTTCTCTAACACCTCACATTTGTCTTGCTTGTTTCATTAGCCTTGTCATGCCCTCTCCTCCCCCACTCAGTACTTTTCCAGGAGTCATGTGAATCTGTGAATGTGATTGCTAAAGGGGATAGAGTTGATGATTGCAATGCTGATGTATTTCAGCATGGACGACAAACAACAGCGTCGCCAATGCTGTTGCCGAAGATGCCGCTAAAGCCTTGAGAAACAAGGTTGCGATTTTCTGAAACATAGAGGCATTTGAAGAGAGTTGGCTAATCACAACAGGTTTGACCTACATTCAAGTTATTAGATCAACTCAGGCAGCTCGATGAAGGCCAGTCTGGCAGCTTAGGCACTATTTCTTGTACAATTCCAACATACTGTAAGCAGGCTAAATAAAAATGACGCTCTAATTCTAACAAAAATTGAAATGCATTTCAGAGAGTACGACCAGTGCCTGCCGATTTAGTACATTTTTAACTGTCATATTCGATCAAATGTACAACTAGTACACACTACCGTGTCCTAACGGTACAGCATTACCCCGTGGAGGCTAAAGCTATAGCATGAGGGCAGTTTATTTCTTGTAAATAACATCTGTCTGAATAATTTTGCACCAAACGAAGGTACAATCGTCATCATCTCTATGTTGATATTACCGTAACGTGATGCTATGCTGAGCTATCTTTACGATCACAATTTTACCTTTGTTATTCGAAAGTCATAACACACATGCAAACCATTATATTTGTTGCTCTGATTATAAGATGGAAAAATATAAACCTAAAAGTAAACAGAAGAGTAATGAGAGTAAAAAAGGGCCATTTTTTCTGGGAGGAATCCAACTGGATCTCTTTCGTAAGATGGGAAATAAGATGTGCGGGAAGCTTTGACTGAGTTTGTTATTTTAAAATATAAATCACATGTGCTAATGAAGCATAGGCTATGTTTCTTAGATTTGACAGCAAATTTCATAGCAAATTTGCACTGTTGAACATAGTAAGCTGCTCATCGATCTCTGAAGGCTCCTATGAAGGCTCCTCCTCTGTGGCGAAATATTCAAAGTTCAATAGACTATCAGCCTTTTTTTTTCTTTTGTGTTAGGACACAAGATAGTCATTGTTTGAGAAAACCAGACTTTCAGACACTTTTGAAACATAAAAAATGTCATAAGTATATGTTAAAGACCAATTTTTAACTTCCCTAAATGTCGACTGGACTCTGAACTGTTTCACCACTCTTTTTTTTTCTTTTCATTTTTCTTTTTTGGTATCCAAGACCCGAAATCTAAAAATGTTGACAACATTAACCACCTGGCCTAAATGGACAACTGAGAGTACAGTAAGTGCAAGCACTAGTGTTTAGTTACTAGCACGACAAAAATAGATTACTACAGCCGACCTCTATTCGTCCACCACCGCGACATACATTCAGTGTTCATACACTTTGAGGAATATTTCATAGGAGAGGCACTTCCCCTTAGTAATATCCATTCTATGATTGCAGATCCTCAATCCAGTGACCACATGCACATCGACTCCATTGAAATCTGATTGAGCTGCTGACCTGACGATAAGAGTAGAGCATCAGACTTTTTTTGTCAGTTGGGACGCTTTTTTTCTGAAGCTGCTACATATCATTGCAAACTGTCATGGTTCTAAAACTACCAAATAAAAGCAGTGATTTTTTTTTTCTTTGTGGAGCAATCAATTGTACACCGTGAGCAGAAGCTATGATGATAAATATCGAAAGAAAGAAATTAGTTAATATATGATACATACTCCTCTAGAGTCAGCGGCTCAAATTTGATTTCGAAACTAGCAAGTTATTAACACTGAAAAGTTATTAGCAATCGCCAATCATTTACAAGTCCATCACATAAAACACAATTAAATAAAAACAAATCAAATGATTTTTACACTGACTCTGACCTATGACTACATAGGCCTTATCTTATGTTGATACAAACTACATGGAGGGAGTTTTTTAATTATCCAACATGAGGGGGGATTGATTGGATGAAAAAACTACACGGAAGCATGTATGGCTTAGCTCTTCACTAAAAAGAGCCTATTTGGTCTCTCAGATCTCCATCTGCCATATAGGAGCATATAAATCAGGCACTTTCTGGCAAGAGGGAGATGTGTATCATCATTGTGGTTACGTCTGATCAAGCTAAATCTCTTTGAAATCCTAGTATTGCTAAATATATAGAATGGAGTGCGATTCTCTCTAAACATATATAATTTCTGTCTCCCTTCAGCTGTCTTACAGAAATACATACAAACACATACGTACATACAAACACACACACACACACACACACACACTCACACACACACACACACACACATACAGAACCCCCTCAGACAATATCAGCTTAATAGTAATCAATATGCTATGTGACAGCAAATACACACAATCTGATCCAGCCTAAGCGTTCATTCCTGGATGTTTGCGAGACAGAAAATGTCAGAAAATAGTACGGACATTTTTCCTGGAGGGCATCCATATTCTTTTAAGGGATCTCTTCACAGGTTCTTGTCTATCCGAGAGGGTGTTCCGCTTCATCAGAGAAAATAAGCCTATGGCTACATCCTCATCACACTTCACAAAAGATGCTATCTTTTGCTCCCTTGGTTTGATACGCCTGCTCAGAAAGAGATCATTTACTTGTTCGTATGCGTGACTTGATATCATGCCGGATTACTAAATTAGGTCTGTGAATTAGCTGGATTCTGACATTTTTATGTCTCGTCAAAATTCCTAGAGAGTAGCATGTCATTAAATGATTTTATAAATTGCAATATATGGATATATGTGCATAATATAGGTGTGTGTGTGTGTGTGAGTGTCTACGTGTGTATATGCACACACACACACGTATATATATGTATAAATCACATCTTGATTACTTGACGCCAGCATACAGAATACATTTGATTGAAAAAAACAAAAAATCTATTTCCTTGTCACTATGTACTAATGCAAAGAGTCCACCTTTACACGACAAGCATACACACTCTCAAATACACACACAGACACACACACACACAGAAACTTTCTGTGTGTGGTCCCCTTTATTCCTGCTGAAATTGAACTCACTATAAATACTTGCATGTTTCTGTTTGGTTTATTTCCTATTTGTTCTAATATTTTTCTATTTTTCAGTTTTATTATTCTTTCTATATGTATGGGTTATAGGTTTGAATGGAATAAATGACATTTAAAAATGCTGGGCATGAATTTAATGATGGCGCAAAGTTGAAATGAAAATTGTTTTTAATCTATTTTGAATTTCACAAACATTGAGCACAATGGCGCTAAGCTTTCTCAAGTCCATGTGCAAAACTCGGAAGTGCGAGGTCGTGTCGGGTTTTTAACACAAATCTACAAACTCACTAAAGAAAAGCATTGAACTTCGAGTTAAAAGACTGTAATGAAAATGGTGCTTTTAAATTAATTATTGTGACCACCTTATTCTACGGCAGTTTACAAAGCATACTGCAGAAAGAAAGTAGGAGGAAGATACTGCGGCAACTATCATTAATAATGTCATGCAGACAAGATCAATGGATTAAAAAAAAGGAGATACATGTAACCACAGGAACTTCAGTGAGCATAAGTATTACAAGTTCATTCAGAAAATGAGTCGAAATATGTAAACTGGTGTCATTTTAATTGGAAAATAAAAGTCCTGTTTTCTAAAAAAAAAAATATAGAGATCATACGTACACACAACTAAATGGTCTCGGATTAAGATTAGAAAAAATACATTTAAAAATGCCGTATGTGGGCACAAGCATCAATAGCAATGTCTGAACCTTTGAATGTTTGACTGATGGATTCTACTGTAAAATGACCCTATCGAACAACTTCAAACGTTATTTATATTTTATATTTATATTTAAAATATAGCTATTTTTGACAGCAGACAGTACAGGGATGCCTTTTACAAATTCCAACTTTAAAGACTTAATTCAGAATTAATTTCCAATTGATTTACACCTCCTCCTCCTCCTCTGTGGGAGAGGACTGTGAGGAACACTTTACTGCATTCTCAGTGACCACGTTTTATAATAATAATGGCTGTCCCTGAGACTGGCTTCTCTTCTAATTGTGAGTGTCGCTGTCAAACAGGATTTCACAAACCCCGACGATGTGATGGCCCATTTCAGCATTTTTTTTTCCTTCTCTTTAATTCATCCTCTTAATCCTTCTGCTGTGTCGGTTCAATCGGGCAGATTTGTTCCACGTTACGTTAAACTAAGTGATGCCTTGCTGTTGTACCCAGAATGCATTCACAAATACTATGAGCAGATGAATGCGTGCTGACTGACTCACAGTATCACTACTGAGTTGAACAGGTTGTATTATTGCCTCACTATGTTTCTGACGTAGGACTGAATGACCACATTGAATGGGTGAAATGCATGTATTACAGACATGGCGTGGTGGGAGGGGAACACAAGACACACATTTTCAATGTCGACAAATCGCTCATATTGATACACCGACAGAGCTGGAGAAATGTAAACAATTATAAGGAAATTAAACCAGAAATCCAATTAAAGCCGTCTTGCTGTCGTTTTGCAGAGATGCATGGCGAACATGATGAAAGACCACAATTATTCTTTCAGATTTTGTAATACTTGCAGCGAGTAAAAGCTAAATGAATGCCCTTAAGTCATTTCAGCAGGGTCAGATTGAATCAGACTTACACACGTATTCATTTTCCATTCATTTTGATTTACATGCCCGCTGTTATGTCTTGAATCAGGTTTTTATTGAGAATCTAATTACAACTGCCTTTCTCATGGAGAGGACGATGGACTTTTGAAAAGGCCAGTTGCCGTGGTCCCCCCTTCTAAACCCAACCTCGGAAACACGCAGCTCGGCGAATATCCAACCGACGAGTCTCCCAATCCCAGTCAGTCAGCTTTGTTTTTTTTTGTTTTTTTTTTTGTTGTTTTTTTTTTTTTTTTGCATGGATACAAATAGGTCGTATTGTTTCATCGGTTATTTCAATCACATTTGGCGGTGTGCTGCGTGTGCGTGCGCGTGTGCGCGCGTCTTTGCGGACGCGCCGCCTGTGCGCTCTTTCATTCGCTCCTCACGCGGATTATTTTGTTATTCCTCATTCTCGACCCGCTCAAGCGCCGTCCGTCAGGTGTTGACCCGCTTTCTCCCCCACATTTACTGGCAGCCAAGTTGGTTAACGAAGTAAACAAAGAAATATATTAAAAGGGTTGTTGTTGTTTTTTTTTGTTGTTTTTTTTGGAGGGGGGGGGGCTCAGAATAAACAGCAGGGGGAAAAAAAAAACAAAAAACAAAAAACACGAGGTTCTTTGGAAACAAACCACGTACCTTGTTGTCACGGTCCGGCCGTCTGGAGCTCCGGTGATTTCAGCGGCGGAAACGCATGTAAAGCCCCCCCACGCCCACCCCTCCTTCCTCTTTTTCCTCCCTCCCTCTCTTTCTCCCTCCCTCCCTCCCTCCCTCTCCTTTAAACCGTCAAACTTCTCCCCTCGGATGGGAGAGCGGGAGAGGAGGCGCCCGCTCCGAACGCGAACGCCGCGAGACGCGCGTCTTTCTCCATGCGGGTCATTCTCGATCCACTCCGCGCGGGGAGCGAATCCCCCCCCCCCCCAACCACCACCACCACCAGCACCACACCCACCCCCCCACCCCCACACACA
>CAAKHD010010406.1:0-19115 GCA_901007705.1 Fistularia tabacaria
TCGTGCCCCCCCCCGGCGTGTGTGTGTGTGTGTGTGTGTGTGTGTGTGTGTGTGTGTGTGTGTGTGTGTGTGTGTGTGTGTGTGTTTGTGTGTGTTTGTGTGTGTGTGTGTGTGTGTGTGTGTGTGTGTGTGTGTATGTGTGTGAGTGAGTGAGTGTGTGTGTGTGTGTCAGTGATGGGGGTTGTAGTAGCACTGAGCACTGCCAAGCTCCAAGGCAGGAAATAATGAAATACTGGATTTCTACAAACAAAAAGGAGCTGGAAGACAGTAATTTTTTTTAAAGAAAATGTTCATAACCACAAAAACAGTGAAGTACAGGAAGATGAAATGAGCACCAGGCAGAAGAGAATTCTCTCAGCATCAAACTGGCTTCTGAGTCTTTTCCTCAGCACTTGTTCGTATGAACAAAGAAAAGCTTGAAGCAGCACAGTGGAGGGAAGCCCATTGGAGTACTTTCTGTCCTTGTCAGCTTCAGTGAAGTCACAGCCAGTATGTTATGCTCATTGCCAGCAGCCACTCCAAGGCAGTGGAGTATGGATGCATTGACAGAAAACTATATTATGCTGTCCTGAAACCTTTCTCTGACACTCTTGAATATTTAATCCAACATACAGTATCTGTCTTTTTTTTAATGTCAAACCAGTGAGGGAGGATTCACAAGTGCAAGGCAGGCTTTGAAAGAATGTGCCTTTACTGGGAAGCGTAAACAAAACAACAGTGCATTTGTCCGGTGGCCTTGAATAACTGAGAGTGAAAACTGATTTTACACATCAACTGATATGAGAGAAGTAAAAAGCCACACTGTTTTTGATACATATTTTGTTCTGAAATGCAGTTTGTTTTTAAAAAAAAAATCTGACCATGATGGGGAACAACCGCATATTACCATATCACACTAAACCAGATCGTGTGTCCCAGTGAGCCCGATATTTGATTGGTTACTCAAGGCAAAATGATTCATGTGACAACTATGGATCGATGTCTCTCTCTCAGGGGTAGCTCGAGGCCAAAGAGGAGACATTGCAGATGAATGCCAGTTGCCCTAGCCTGAGGACAAAACCACAACAGCGCGGCAGTTATTGGGATATTGGGATCTGGAACCAAGCTGACCAACTAGAGGGACTGGCTGACATTGTCATCTGGCACTGAATTGTTTTCTTCTGTGCTAGTGCATGATAAAAGCTTAGTATTGAGAACAAAAGAGGCTATTTCCGCTACGGTGATATAATTTCTAGCAAATTAGTTTCACTTCGCTAAGTTGTTTGTCTAATTTGTTTATTAAGGCCATGTGATGGGTGGTGAAATTTCTCAGATGAACTGCATATTTTAACCCTTATCAGTATTAGATCCACTCACAGGTGAAATGCTGTTAAAACAAATTGCCATGCACTTTCAAATGTAATTCCAGAAGATTATTGAGTAGAAAAACTCAAGCCAGGTCTGGAAACCATTGTTAGTGTCTTTAGATAAGGTAGAAAGTCCGCAGTATAGCATACAATGAGAAAGAATAGTTAGAGGGAAATCATAGACCCCCAAAAATACTGATAAAGTTAGTCAGTAGCTTAGCTGCTTAACAAAATACATATGGTTTATTTTTTTCTGTTAAAATGTAATCCATTCCTAACACAATTAATGTGTAACAATGATGCCCACAAGGTAACAATGACAGATGATGTACTCTTTCTTTGCAGTATTTCAGAGCATTAAATGTACAATGCAAATATTAGACAAATGTATGTTTGTATATTCAATTTATATTTAAAAATAAGCAGTATCATTTATAACTGTTTAAAAACCAACATCCATTTATCTCTGACTATACCATACTTCCAATCCAGTGGACCTTTTCCAAAAAAGATTTAAGGATTTTGAGTAAAGGCCTGTTTCCAGGCCAATTCAACACAGGCCGGTAGCTATGATCCTCTCCCCAGATAGTGCTTGATGGTTGGCTTTGAGGTTTCTAAATAATTGGTAGGTTGTGTTTGTAGCACATGGAGACAGGAGTCAGTCTGTCTAAAAGCGTCTTTCCCATGCCGGTTGCCAGATCTCACAGTTTGTGTGTCCACATGTCCATTTGTTCAGTATGTGTCGAGGGCACTTTTTTTATTGATGTTGAACATTGGACCAGCTGCTGAAGGAGTTGTGCCATCTCTTATTTTCTAAAATAAAAATCTTCCATGGAAAGCATAGAAGTACAATATAATTTGTTTTTCAAAATGATTTCCAACAATCCTTTTAGATTTACAATTTAGTTAATCTGATTCAAACCAAAGGGAATGACTTCTGTTCTAACTATCTTTGATAACCACTGCATTTCTATTATTGAAATATGACTTATTAGGCATTTACTTGTTCACACATGCTGGGAGCAAACACAGATATTTTGGGATACATTTATCAGCCCCTGATAACTGTTCCCCTGTTTCTCTATTCAGTCTCCGACATTGTCTGCCACAGTATTGGCAGATAGCATGAATTGGTTTTTGGAGTAATGAGAGCGGCGCAGTGATGGATCTCTGGTGTTTCATCAGTGACAAGACTTGACCATCTCATCTAAACTAAAAACATTGACCTGTATTTGCCACGTCCTAGCATCCTGCGCTGTTCCCTGGGCCTAATTCCGCCCCCTTCAGCTTACACCCAGTTGGAAATAAATTACAGGAAGCAATGTTATAATTTGTTCCCTTTTTTCTGCCTCTATTCTTAAAAAACGGACCGGATAAAACATAGAAAGTAAAGGCTTTTAGCTGAGATTTATGCCACTTACCTTGCCCTTAAATAGAAACAGAACACTGGGTATAAGTTGTATTCCATGTCACGTTGGAAATGGCATAAAGTTACCTGAAGCTAGTTCAATTAAACTTTAAGGCCCCTTTCTCCGGCAAGCAGAATTTCTGCAAGGATAGGGAGAGCTAAATTGCTGAAGCAGAAGACAGCATTTAATATTACATAATTCATGAGCTTATGTTTAATCACCATTTCCCTTTTTCCTTGGTCTCAAGGAAGGCCAGGACACTGCAGTGGTCATTTGGTTCCACACACAGTTTTTACATAATAAACTTTTGGGACGGGAGTTCCTTTAATTCAAACACTTTTGTCAATTCTATTCAGTTTTCTACATGCTCACAATATCAGGCCTTCACAGTTATAGTGTGTCAGAATAGTGTCCATCGTCTTGTTTTGAAGAAGGACTTCTGTCTATAGTTGCCAAAATTAGTATTAAATCCAAAGACATGGCATTGAAACACATCGCATGTTGTCTTTTGTTGGCTTTTGCGATTTGATGGAACTGGATTTTCATTGTTTCATTGACCTTTAAATTAGATTTTTGATCAGTTCATGAGAAATAAATTCAAGCCTAATTCACACAATATTTTTATTTAGAGTAATCACATATAACAAGTAGCTTTTATGATTACATTTTTCATTTTCTTACAGTAAATCTATATTTTCCCCTCTTTTCAAGTGTCCAAATACCCAAGGCAAAGCATTTAATAATATGAAGCACCTCACTGGTGAACTTGGTTGCTCTGGGCAGCACTATCGTGTGACACATAATTGACAATTCTAATCGTGAATTTAATTATAATTCAAATTTTTTTAATGAAATTTTTATTCTTTTCCTTTATCCTAAGTCATTAGGCAGAGATCAAAATACACTTGACTGGATTGCCGGAAGACATAAAAGTCAGTTAAACATGAACACGGCATACTGCATTTGCTCTGCACACCCAAAGGTTAGATATCTTGACGTCACAGGACATTACAGGAAAACAACATTAATGTGGACGGTAGGCAGGCTTGCTCAAAGGGTAGAGCCTCTCCGTGAGCTGTAAGTAGGAGTTGAACGTATCCGCCCAGTTACAGCAGCCATCCTTTATGCCTCCAGACTACATCTGATATTTACACAAGGTCAGCTGATCCTTTAATAGTTGTTCATTTTTCTGAGTGATGCACAGCAGCACTCGCTCAGATACACTTCTCGAACACGTAGCGCAGGAAAAAAAACAACTAATCCTTAAATATGGCTTTTGTCCTTTACACATTTAATCTGATCCTCCATGGATGGCATCATAATGCAGTATTATGACACTACAAGGTCTGAAATCCTCTGTTAATCTTAACCATTAAGCTATATTAACAAATCACAATTGCTAGGATTTTCGGTGTTCTCATTACATGTCATTTTTCACAGTTAACATGAACATATGCTTTACATAAGTAATATCAGCAAATGCTCAAGTTCTTAAAAAACATTTTTTTGAAAGAGATGGCTAAATTACCATTTAAATGTAAATTTGTTGAGTCAATCCCTTGTTTTTGTGTTGATGTACTAAATACCGACAGAATTGGATTTCAAAAGCTGTAAACATTGTTATTAGTGGCTTAGCCAGCTTTTGTCTCTATCATTTTCAACCATGTGTTCTGTGCAGGAATGAATCTGTACATTTATCAGAACTGCATCCAAAATAGTCAAACTACTACTTTTTGTTGCGTCTGACTTGTCTAAAACAGCATCGTTGGGAATTGAATTTGTATATATGCATAAGACTCTTTGTCCTACACAAAAGTCTGGTGTCATGGAGAGGTGAGTGGGGACTGAAAGGTTTGCGGCATTTGTTGTCATTTGATATCATCAGAAAGCAGGTTAAAAAAATCCCTTGAAATGCTCTGCTGAGACGTGAGAGGTGAACGATTTCCCTAGGCCTGTCTCGGAGCTGAGCGTTTCAAGAGGAAAGAATCGTAACTGTAATTGATAATACGATGCATTACTGGGTTGTTTGCATGTCTCAGGAAGGATGTTTCAATGTTTGGACAGACTGCATTTGGGCAAAGGGTATTAATCTTGATAGTATATTATTAAGGGGGTTCGGTTTGCTGCTGCTTCCCCAAATTAAACTTCAGCTTTACACCAATGTATTGTTGCAGAGAAAATAACCTTCAAGGGTGAAAGCATACACACAATTGATACATTTGTATCTTATGGTAAATTCACACCTTACAGTTACAAAGCACTTTACGCATGATGATATTCACCTATTCACACACACACATACGCGCACACACACACACACAGACACACACACACGCGCTGATGGCGGTAGAACTATCGTGCAAGGCACGGACCAGGCCGTCGAGAACTTTGGATTCAGTGTCTTGCTTGAGGACACTTAGTCATGTCGACAGGAGCAGCCAGGATTCGAACCACCAACTTTCTTATTCGACGCCTGATTTACCAACTGAGCCACTTTTTTGTTGTATGCAACATACAAAGGGATACTTGCTGTGATAATCACTTAAATACATTCAAATTTTATTCAACAAAAGATTTTAAAGAATAAAAGAAAGAAAGTGAAGCAACTACTTTCTCCTCAGATGAAAAAAAAAAATCTAGGCCATCCCTTCAATTGAAAACATGCAGTGTAATGAAAACTTTGCTATTTTCAAAATTCTGATTTTCTTTTTCTCCTGTTAATAAATCATGACTTCAAGTGTAAGTAACAACATTTCTGTTAACTGAAGTACACTGAAAAGCTTCATTTCTTGCTCTTAAAGTGTAATCACTGTGCGCTAAGTGGGCCTTGTAGCGAGGGATAGATGCACTTGTTTCTAGGGCAACAGACACAGGGGAACATAAGAGCTAGCTTCAGATGTACGGTACAGAGGGGGATTTGTCATTTTTGTCCAGGCCTTAAATATCACCTCTTTTATACTGTTCTGGCCCTCACACCTGTCGTATTATGCCAATGATTTGTTTTCTTCAGAATCTGACTCGCGGCATCTTTTCTGTCAACTCTTATTCAGTGTTGAAGTGCAACTTCTGTATATTTTCATATTCATGATGAAAAATCATTATGCCACAAATAGCTTTATATTATTGGATTATATTATTATATTAGCTTTATATTAGATTTTCTTTCGTAACATTGAGATGACATCTACATTCATGTCATGAAGTGGTGATACCGTGAGAAAGGTCTTCTCAATTCCTCTGTATGTCCAGTGCATGCGGAGAAATTGACAGTAAAGCTGACTTTGACTTTGACTTTGACTTTGTTGTCAATGGAAAATGATGTTGCTTGAAATATTTGAAATGTGAAATCTGCATTAGAAGAACCACAGGTGAATCTCTGCTTGTGTTGACAGACGCGTTACATCTGCTAGTTTTCACTTCTTAATCGCCTCTTTTTTCAGAGTTCTCACCTTGCAATGATCGATGCTCTGATGATGGTGTACACTGTCGAGACCATCACTGCGGAGAAGGTAATTGCCAGCACCCGTCTGTATTCGTCTTACGACCCCGAGGAGGAAATGCCTTACGATACAGAAGACGCAGTCACCACCTGGATCAACAAGGTTGGCACCGTTTCGTGAATTGGCAAAAAGCTTTTTTTCTTTTCTTGTTTGCATTTTCTTGCACAAACGTTGCACATAGCATCTAAAAAAGAACAATTCCAGACAAAATTTGAACTGCATATTATATTAATCTTACCAATACCTGTGCATGTGTAGTGCATGTCCAGAGGAGCAAATGTTTCCCTGAGATACAAATAATACAAAACAAACAAACACAATTGGTCAATAAAACTGTTTATGACTTACTGTGCTGCAATGCTTTCGTGTTAAGCTTTTTGTTTAACATACATGTTTTTTTATTGCGGCCTTTGAAACAGTCCCAACTACTTTACTAAAAGTCTTTTTCAAGAACATCAATGTATATTTGCAACTTTTTCTTCAAATTGTTCAATAAGAACCAAATAAACCTGTTTTTTTTTTTATAAGTTTATGTTGCTTTTCATGTAAAACAGTATAAAGGCAGCAAGGGTGTCTACTGTACATTAGCAGATGGTTCTGGCTTCTCCATAAAGAACTACAGGACCCATTCTGTTTACATTCTTTTGGAAGCGAAGGCTGAGCTGCTGCCAGTTCTGAGTTTCTTTCACACACACTCATTCAAAAAGGGGTGTGGTCATGGAGTCCCGCTGGTTAGACATATGGCTCGCTGCTTGAGTACAGCTGCGTTCCAAAGGTCCCAAATTCACCAGATTAACGCATAACTCCTGATTTAACTTGATCTGTATGACGTTGATCAGATGCCTTTCACATTGGCTGTTACTGTCAACAAAAAAAAGTCCTCTTTAATTTGATTCAACTCATAGATTATGTTTTAAGTTTGTTTTTGGAGACAGAATCATGGCACCCAAGGGATTCCTTTTAATTTATTGGTTTAGGCATGCTTCTTTATAGCAGACCAGTTGTGTTACTTTTTTTATTATCATGGTTTAAACTAAAAATGTGAAAGAAAGGCCCATGGTTAAGGAAGCTGAATTGTCTTATCATGAAGTGCCTTTTAGATTGTTGTGCTGCTGTTGGTTTGACAACATTTAATCTTTTTTGTTCCCATCCTTCAAGGTAAATGAGTATCTGAAGGACATTGTAAGCCAGGAGAAGAAGAAGGAGGCAAACAGCGCAGAGCCTACCGGATGTCCTCGGGTGAGTTTGTCTCTTCTCCGGCTATCTCTAAACCCCTAAAAGATGCACAATTTCGCAGCTGTAACTGCTGTAGACAGTTAAAATACAGTTAGAAAAACATGTGGTTTTCACTCTATAATCCCTAATCTGTCTTTGACTTGCATTTATCTTCCCCGGACGTCTGTATCACTTTGCTGTGAGGAAGCCTTTCTCTCACCACAGTTTCGTCAAAGGAAATGTCAATAACTTATTTCAGCTGAATGAAGCAAAATTTATAATTTGAAATGAGAAAGATCGCCTGAAGGCATCTGTAATTCAGTCAAAGTAGGAAATAATTTATTAGCCTCATCCTCTTCACGAAAAGTGCACTCACATAATTTTCTGCCTAAACCAGCAGAACCCCCCTAGTCTAATTAGACCAGAAGTCATATAGTGCAAGGTCAGCCATGTTTAGGGTTTGGCCTGCAGTCCAGAGCCATTACATAACTCACTGTAGTTTCCACAGTGATGTCTAAAGCTAATGAAACATGCGCTTTTCTGTTTGTTTGGGGTTTTTTGTGTTCAATATATTTATTGGTTGTTTAATATTTTGATTTTTTTTCATGAAGGACATTTCATTTAAATTCAGATCTCATCTAAGAGAGAACATTAATGTATACTGCATTTGAAAGTAGTTGCAGCCATCCACATTCTGTATTTTTTATATCCATTAAAGATTGTTTTTGATTTAAAAAAAAAATAAAAATAAAATATAGAAATTTTACAAATTGAAACCTTCTTTGATGCACTCAACCATTCTTTTGTGAATTTATCTTTCTCATCCTGATGAAATTTCATCTACAAATCCAGTCAAAAATATCGAGTGGTGTTGTCATTCGCCTATTTTCGACACTGGCCAAGATTATTGTTTAATGATAGTCATCTGCTATTTGATTAAAAGCCCCTGTGATTTGCGACCGAGATGCAATCAAATACCATGAATCCAGTTACTGTGATTGAACAGCCAGTAAACAGAGCAGAGTCTGACCCAAGAGAGCAGCACTCTATTTCTAATTCCTATTAGAGTCAATATACTACCTAAATGGATTGAAGCAGAAAGGCACACAGAGGGACTATTTTTCACACTTCCCTTCACTGATCACAGAGAAGTAATTTTGTCATTCCTTCTGTCTCTCACCTGTGCTCCAAACAAGGGACGAGCCAAAAAAGTGATGTGATGCAGGAAGTGAGTTTACATAGCAGTGCTTTCTGCTCTGACACAACATTTGGATGTTTGCTCTTTAGTTTGGAGAATCCTAATCAACCTTGAAAGCGTGAAGCAAGAACTTGTAATAAAGCATGCAATGAGCGGAGTAGCAACAAAGTATCTTCATTGTCAGTCTCTTACCTTGAATTATTTTTAACCTTTTAAATTGCATTTGAAATAAATCATTCACTTATCCACTCACTCATCCATTTCACTTTGGTCAATATCAGAAAAACAAGTCATCCTTTTAAAATCAAGTCCAATAACGCAACACACTAATTGGAGAAGCTTATTTGATTTTGTTTTGTGTGTTTGTTCTTTTTTTTCCCATCACTTCTCATCATAACTTTGTTTCGACTTTTGCCTCTCCGTCAAAAGTTCCGTCCTACAAAAATCCATGACACGGCACATCAATGACCCTGCTTGTCGAGATGTTGGTGGAGCCTAAAAAAGTTTGCCTAAGGGAAAAACCTGCAGACTTGTCCCATGTTTTCAGTCAGCAGAGAGCTGAAACAGAGCAGTGCAGTTTGTACGTTTGAGGGTGCAATCCATCCCTGACCCGAAGGGCTGCGCAGACCCCACTGTTTGATGATGATCTGACCGGTCAGTGTGCAGAAGCAGCACTGCCTGCCTTCGCCATCCTTGACAAACACACAGGAAGACACGCATGTCCGACTGTCAAGACGGCATCAAGGCCCGTCTTTAAAATTTCATTTGATATGTTTTGTAACGTGGTGGATGAAAAGGAAGCTGTGTTTACTGACTCCGTGTCAACCAATCCGGTTCTCTGTTTTTCCAGATCTGGCCTTTTATTATCCCCACACCTTGGGGCTGCTCTTGAAGCTTGGTCTATTTCTGATTGTATATGTTGTGTGCTCATGTTTGTGTTCTTGTGGTGATGGTGTCGCTCTCCCATGCTTATGGCTGATATTGTTCATTTAAGCCTGAACCTCCCATGGTTGTTAGATCTGTTCGAAGCACTGTGATAGCACATTTGAATTAAATCAAAACAAATGAGTCACGTAATGTGCAACTCATAGCCGCTGAAACAATGAGACTGTAAAATTCTAATTATGCAGTTCCTCTGACTGCTGATGAGTAATAAATTGCAACACTTTTACCAGCCGAAAGAAAAAAAAACTTTGAGTAACATGACTAATTTGTTAATTCTCACCCATTATGAGAAACTTAAAAAGGAAAAGGTTGAGGCACAGTCAGCTTTGATAATTAAAAAAATGTTTGCCACCCTTGTGCTTATGTTGTTGTTGTTGTTGTTCTTCTTCTTCTTCTTCTTCTTCTTATTATTATTATTATTCTTCTTATTATTATTATTATTATTATTATTATTATTATTATTATTATTATTATTGTTATTAAGGGGTTTTAGTCATAGAAAGTAATTAGGTGAGACGTTTACACCAGGCAGGCGTTCATCTCTCTTTGGACAATGACAGTAATGTGAGTTGTGCCTGCTCGCTCACATACACACACACACACACAAACACACGCACACACACATGCACACACACCACTGGGATACCACTTGTTTTAATGAAAGATTCAGTATGAGATCAAGTCACACCAACCTGCTGCCTGTCTGAACTCGGTTTTCATCTCCTGTCAGTTTCTACTTCCTCTAAAAATTAGTCTCTTAGGATGTTTTTTTTGTACATGAAAAATATGACACAATATCTGATTGAAAAAAAATACTCTCCAGTTAAAAAATAAATAAACCTATCCAAAAACAGCTTGGGTCACCAGTAGGTGCAGCTTTATCTGCATACTTTGCAGTGTTGGGTTACTTTTTTACAACCAGCTGAACCTTAATGCTGAAGCTGTCTACAATCATCGCAAAAATCAGGTGACGATTAACTGGGACGACTGCTATTTCAGTGTTTTATTCCAGTCATTAACAGCAGAAGTAATCCACCAAACATTAATGGTGGCGAGGGATGGAGTACGAGCATGTGTGTGTGTGTGTGTGTCCTGTCTTACCTCTCTGCAGGGGTTTGATTGGGGTCTTAACAGATTTTAGACTGGTTGCCACCGCTTAGCCTGAAAGTCTTGGAGGACCGCATCAGAGACTTAACAGTCTTCATCTTGTTCTCAAACTGGTGCGGCGGGATTTAATTAAAAATTGCTCCCTTTAAATTTTAGATTAATCCTTTATTAGGTTATTCAGAACCAATGGCTTCAGCAAAGAATGTCTTGGATGAAAAATAGATCCATACTTGCCGGGCCTCGCTTCCTCCCTCAAGTTTGTTGGGTATTTGTTTTTTGATTACGCATTCCTTTCCACTAGCTTTTTGCTATCACATATGGAACA
Source organism: Fistularia tabacaria (assembly GCA_901007705.1). Taxonomy (NCBI): domain Eukaryota; kingdom Metazoa; phylum Chordata; class Actinopteri; order Syngnathiformes; family Fistulariidae; genus Fistularia; species Fistularia tabacaria. The sequence continues at coordinate 11,046 of CAAKHD010010406.1, forward strand.
CAGACACCATGGATGAGGGAGAGAAGTAAAGGAAGATACATTTCTTCTCTGATCAAAGTCAAACTTAGCTTTATTGTCGATTTCTCCGCATGTACTGGACATACTGTGGAATCGAGAAGGCGTTCCTCAAAATCCCAAAGGACATAAAATTAACAAAATAATAATTGAGTGCAAATTGATAGTAGAGTGCACTGTCCCATTGAGCAGTAAACATTTAACTATGAGGTATGTAGTACAAAGAGCACGCAGATACAAACAGATATTTGACGGTATGAGAGAGTAGCAGAAGAGGTTTTTTTTGTTTTGTATTGTTTTGTTTCATACAGTTTAGTGCGAAGTTCAGTAAGTAGTACCATAATGGTATATGGTGCGATAGCAGCATGATGGTTTTCTCAGTGCAAAGTAGCAGTGGTGCAAAAAAAAAAATTTAAAAAATGGAAATTTTATCGGTCCAGTCGAGAGTGGGGGTGAGCTCGTCATCCAGGGGGCGGAGGGGGGGGGGTCAAGAATGGAGACAGAGAGATTTCAGCATCTTGAACTCATCTCTCAAATTCTTATATGAATTGTATGATTCAGAGTGTGCACAGTTTGAAAGCAATGAGGGGAACGGTCATCACGCATCAATGTTACCCTCCCACTGACCGAAAGGCACCTCTAAACGTCAGCAGTAACTCCGATCTGTTGAGCACAGCGGAACGGGCGTCCTTTTCCCCCACCCTCGTCTCTTTCTGAAATATAAGAATCAATGGCATAAAAAATAGAGCTGTGGCCTGTGTCTCAGCATCCCAAAGCTCGAGTGGCATGATACATATAGAACAGTGTATTCCCATTGATTTTTTTTTATCGGTGTCATTAAAAATAATCAAAGAAGACTGCTGCAAATTGTCAAATCCACTGCAAATAGATAAACCTCGTTGAGTAAATAATGTTGTGAATTGGATTACGTAAGGTGCTCCGCTCCTCTCTGAGGCATACTTTACTACTCACGTGACCTTGATCAAATTGGGAAAATCCAAAAAAGGTTTGGCTGTTCGCCTCGTTCTCAGATCTGCATTTTAAATTAATTCTGGATGTATCTGCACAGAGGGGGGCCTGAAGTCGTAAGAGCGTCTCCTCTGAAGTTGAATGCTTACCAGCCACTTGGCACGTGTGGCTATTTTCTCATTCCGCCAGGTTGTGCCGGGATTACTCAACATCTTGTGGAACAATCTTACATCATCGCTGATTATAGGAATTTTGGGAGTCAGAAGAATTTTAGCTTGAAACTAACAAGGGCAACTTTTTCTCATAATTTAAAATCATGTTCGTGACATGTTAGATGCATTTTCCTTTAAATATCATATTTGCTGCTTCAGGGTTATCTGGATTGTGAGGGCAGTTATCATGTCTTTCCTTGTACGACTAACTCCCGCCGCTAACTAAATATCACTAACAAGCATTCTTGATTGTTGTTTTGTCTTGTTTTTTTTGTGTTGCTGTGCTGCCGCAGTCTCCAACCAAGTGGTACATGAAGCTTGTGCCTGTAAGTCAACAAAATCTGTTTTAACTTTTCGTGTGTGTATTGTCCTGTAAATGGGTCTGTCGCTTTACTGTAAACATCACCTTGACACGCATTCATGTTTGCTTCCTGTCTGTTCATTGATGAAGCTCTCTTTTCGGTATAGTACTTTTTCTTTGTGGCAATGTACTTTTTTTCTTGAATTTTTGTCAGTAATGTTAATTTTTGTGTATTACTTTTCAGCGATTAAAACCTTAGGTATATTGATATTTAAATTCATGTACTTGATAAAAAAAAAAAATCGCATCACAAACTTCCTCCTACCCACTGCAGATGTCTGTCACCTGAAGTTAAGACTGCCAAGGAGGTTCCGAGAAATTAGCCAAAAAGAAAAACATTGGTTGTTTTGTGTCTGTCTGGAAGAATTTGGCAGGAAATAGTTTTGTCTCCCTTCTTAAACTCACTGTAAGCCTTGTGTGTGGATTTGGTGGATTTGGGAATGGGTGGGTGAGAATGTGTGTGAATTTCTAAAAAAAAAAAAAAAAAAGTCATTTAGCCATCTGCCACACCCGCCATTCACACAAAAGATTTTTTGTTAGTACGTTTTTGGACGCGGTCTGACAACTCCGAAAACACTGTTCTGTGCAAACCAATTTTGGTTGAGATGTGTATGAATACTGCCTATTCCATTAACACAAACGACAAAGACCATATCACAACATCTGGAAAAGTAATCATATTCACAGCCTTGTGCAGCGCCGCTCACCACCATTAAGGTGATTTCCCGGCACTATGTTTCCTGTCTTCATTTGAAACACTGAAAGGCTCCGGGGCCATTCAATTACTTCCATACACACGAACAGAAAATGAACCACTGATGTGTATACGCTATGTCTGCTTATAAGATACAGCTGTTGAACACAGATATATTAGCCAGACTACAAAAACAAGGAGACAGCTTCAGCTTAGGGGTAGAAGAAGAAAATATGTTCATGTTACATCACAGACATGTGTATTATGTGCAGGCTCGCTACAGGAAGGAGCAGACCTCCACTCAGTCAATTCCCTGGATTCCCCCAGTGGACAACCTGCTGAAAGACACCACAGATGGCTCGGCGCTGGGCGCTCTGCTGCACTTCTACTGCCCTCATCTGCTGTCGCTGGATGGTAACAAGCTGCCACGATAGCCGCAGTGGGGGAGCTCCACTTAGCACTCCCTCAAACGTAGCTGTGTGCATTATGTCATCTCGGGGGTGTTGGGATATTTGTCAAAAAAAAAAAAGTAAAAACTTTCCCTTAGTTTCTGAAATCCTAAACCCACGTTTCATTCATCCCACGTTCAGCCGCAGTTGTTGAATGCCTCTGAATTCCCACTTGTGGATCTCCAAGACCCAGATCTGTATCTGTTATTTTCCATGCAGGGTCACTGACAAAGTATGCAACTTAATCACATCACCTTGCTGATGTTATGATGATAGCATTAAGATGCACTCACTTCGAGCGCATTCACTCGTTTATTCAATTTTAAATGAAGTCATCACAGCAACAAAGGATCCATCAGTGCGATTTGTTTCTTCTGATAAAAGTCTCAATTCATTTGCCGACGAAATAAGTTGAAAAAGCCTTTCACACAAACACCGACAACTCCACGCGGCTGTTGAAATTCATTCTGACGGCACACTGGCGACTGATGGCTCCCCCTGTCTTTCTAGATATCTGTCTGAAGGAAAACATGACACTGGCAGATCGCCTCTACAATGTTCAGCTGATACAGGACTTCTGCAAAGACAATCTGAACAGCTGCTGCCACTTCAATCTGGAGGACATGCTGTACGCCTCCTCCACCATCAAGGTACACCGCAAATTCTCTCACTACTTCAGTTTTTAGTTTTATTTTCAGCTGAATTATTTGCTACGATAGCAAATCCAATTTTTCGTTGCACGTAAAGGTTATTTGCTATTTGAAAGAGGCTGGGAGAATTCATTTCAAAATGTTGAGCTCAGCGACTCTTTCAAAGTTTTTTTTTTTTTCTCCCAACTTTGAAAATAGTCCACTGAGAAGTCTATTGTTTCTCCTAAAAACAATATCCCCTTGAAGACATTTTTCAATTGGAATCCCTGTGTACATCACGTTAGATCATTCAGGAGTTTGGGACTAAACAGATTAGGAAACCAGATTATTTTGCGTTCAGTCAGAAAGGTCACATGCTGCAGGAGTCTGCAGTGAGTCACGCTGTGGAAAAATCGTTCCGTCCAAATGTGTCTCTTGAAACCGCAAACCCAAAGAGCTGGACGCACCCCGTTCGTTTAACTTGTCTGCGAGGGATTTCATCCGTTCTTAACACACACTCTTCTTGTCCCACTGCAATTTTCCTCTGTGATTTTTTCTTTTCTTTTTCTCTGTTCTCTCCTCATTTCCTTCTCCAGTTTCAATTTTGAACCTGTACACCCTTTCCCTTCCTGCCTTTGGATTCTACATACAATGTCCCTTTCAGTTTAGTGTCTTTCCCTCTCCGTCTCACCAACATCTTTCAGATTACGTCAGCCATCCGTATGCGCACACATCATTAAATTGTCTGTACCTCATGTATGAATGGATATAAAAGTCAAAATATCCTTTTTTTTTTAGACAGTGATCATTCCCTGTGTGATTTCTGTAACAGTCAATTATTAACAGGTCCCAACTGATTTCCCTTATCATATTTGTAACATCATTCATTTGTGATTGGGTCTAACTCTCAGCCTCCGTGAATCTACAAAAGCAGGCCTTTTCCTGAGAGGTACAATTGATGCAGAGAGGGAGAAGACAATAAAAAGACTGTCTGAATTCTGATCTAATAGATCAACTTTACTCGTGCATGTGGGAGTGTTGGTGCCAGCACACACAGCTGGAAGACCTTCAGCACAAATTAAATTAAATTGTCCAAAATGGTATAGATAAGGCCTTAGAAGCTACAAGGCAAACTGCATTACATTAAAAGTCCTCTCTTTAAGGCAAACAAATCCCTCCTGTATAATTATGGTAACAAAAACAAATGAAAGACCCCTTTTCTTTTCTCCATTGTTTACTGAACGAGGTAAAATACTGCAGTGATGGACACGATAAAGGGAAATGTCTGCAGATAGGATTGTTCTGTATTGTTACATTATGCGCATTATCACATAAAATGAACCCCTCGTTTTCTCAATTTGCGCTTCAATGACAAGGATATACAAATACCGCGGATACAGTAAGTGCCTAAAGTGCCAAATTCGAGACATAATAAAAGAACTATGTGTAGAACATAAAGCAGTGCCGTTGCTCAGTGTGATAGCGTCTGATCGTATGGTGACGTGGAACATTATATTTCAGGCGAAATGAAATCATAACCCAATTTATCAGTTCTCTGTCTTTTTCACCGTCAGCCCCAAGTGCATCGCAAGGAACCCTAGGCATAACATGAAATTGATTTAAATTGTTCGAACCAGGCAATACGCAATATTTTGCTTACACTGATTACACTTGGGATGAAATATCACAGCGGGATACGGTTATTGCTTTAGAGTTGCAGTGCTCTCGGTACTGCATATAGAACCCGATTTAGTAACCTTGACCTAGTTTCCGTGCAGTCACACCCTCAGTGTGTGCCGTGGACTATCATACTAATGGAGACCTCATTATACAGATTGAGCCAAGACGGGGATGGAAAGTAAGAAAGGTGTTGATAATGGAGAAAATGTAAGCAGGCCGTCGGAGTCGGAGGAGGCAAAAAGCAAATAAATTGAGGTTGAAAAGGGTTGAGGTCAAGGAGACTAAGGAAGTGGAAAAGTCACATATTTTAGGATCATGTCCTGCCAGAGTATGTCTGTCACTCACAATCTAGCAGGATTCACACAATAATACAGTGACCTGTACAAAACCTTTTCTCCCATTTCAAAATCACCATGCATAATTTGCATAAAATCAATCTCTCCTCCAGACTTCATTCTTCTGTCTTAAATAGGAGGGGGGAAAAAATGTAATTTTGCCTGACAAACCACAATGAATAATTTATCATATTAAGATACCATTTAAGAAACCGGAGTAAAAAATGTTCTGGTTATTTGTAATCAAACAGCGCGAGAGACCACAAGAAAATGGCGATTTAATGTAGTTTGTCAAATTTGCTTTTCCATTATCAAGTGATAAAACATTGTATCACTTAATAAACATTTTCTGATATAATTCAGAAATAGCACATTTTCTGATATAATTCCATGGGAGACAAAGGACTGACCTTTAGTACACATTCGCCGGCGAGTAATCTAAGGATTTTCTTTAGTCCAAACGGACACTGGGCTAGTAAATCATATCGGCTGCCTCCCATGTACGACTCCTCATTTCATTAATTAACCGCGCACCTAAAACACCATCTGTGGAACCAGGATGCCAAAAAGTAATCAATCAGCTCGGTGCTTTCACCAGCGTTTGCGCTCTTTCTTGTAGAAGATGCAGCAGGCATGTTGAGGTCGCCCTGAGAACGGCAGTTAACACTCTTACAGTAACTCATTATCCGCCTGTTCTTTGTGTCTCTGAGTTAAGCGTTTGTTGACACTAACAATGTCAGAGCTGCTCACCGACAATGAAGGATCAGCAAAGAAGGAACAAACTGGCTCTAATTTAACACCTGATTACATTACAATTGAGGTGGACTTCCTGGGCTTATGCACTGCGTTGCTGAAAACCTTAAGCTGAGGAGAAGTCCAGCAGACATCGCATGCGCTTCCCTGCATATGCATGGGATACAAAAACGCTTAAGACGCTGGGCTTGTATGGAGAAAGACCTGAGAATTTTCTCTCTTTAACATTGTGGAGCTAGCGACGTCGTTTCTTTCTTTCAGTCGGCAACACGGACCAGGCCGATAAACTTGGCAGTAAATCAAGATTGGGGTTTCCAGATTGAAGCGAGTCTGGCTGGCAGCTGGACCTCGATCCCTCAGTCAACCCTCTGAGCCAATGATTATTGACATTAATGCCTTGCGACTGCCCGATGTATTTACGTTCAGGTTTCTTGCTTCATGAGATAACTTCATTCGTAGAATTTATATGACCTTGTATCTGCTTTTGTAGCTGTTACAGATAAATGAACCCCGCTCCATCTCGATATCGCATTTTAATGTGAAAGGTTCCACACTGTATGTGCTCCGGCAGTGGGGGTGGGGGGTCGGGGGGCGGGGGGTGGACGGAGCTATTAGCGCCCATCCCTGCAGAAAAGGATTAACTGGCCCATCCTGGTCTCCCTCGAGCCAAGAAGTCTCCTAGTAATCGCCTATCGCGTTGTTGTTTTCACACGCGGAAATATCCAAACAACCTCGTCTACGGAGCAAGCAGCCAGTTGATAAAGGTTGTAATGGCAGTATTTTTTTTGTTGTTGTTTTTTTTTTTTGTTTGTAATAGCTGTGTTTTGACAGCTGAGTGGCGATATTAAGTGATAACTCTTTGACATGGTAATTCAGTAGCGTTTAGAATCTGGTGTTTCCAAACAGGAGTCAAGTGTGATCGTTTCAATGTGCCTTGATTGAAAAGAAGCGGGGAAGCTTTCTTTTTTTTTCCTCTCTCTCTTTCTCTCTTTGCTTTTGTCCTTTCCTGCTGGTTTGATCATCTGTCCATCCCTTAGAGAGGAACATTGCAAATGCTGAACACCATAGGAGGTAACTACCACCTTGACTTTTAACTGAATCCTTTTTATTTATTTTATTTTTTTACATTCCAATTTGGTGCAAATTAATCCCTCATTCCAAGGGTGATTGATTGAAAGTGATTGTGGTGAGGTTTTGTCCGTGTTTCTCATGTAAAAGGATTTGCTGGCTTACATTAATGTCACTCCGGTTCCCACGTGTTACGGCTTCTCACACCATTATTCCGCTGCGACCCCCGTAAGCTCTGCATTCTAACATCCGAAAGAACGATGGCGGAGGATTTGAAAACATTAAAATTCCCCATCATAAGATAAGTAATTCCCGATGGCTCTCCCAGGGTGCTCTTTACTTGCATGGTCGGAGAGGCACAGGAAGGGAACCGTAATGTTTGCTATACGTGTTATATTTGTTTTAGTGTTGCAAAATGTTGCTTGTTGGGTATCTTTAAGAGCTGAGCCATGCGGCATTGTCTTTGTCTGGAGACCACCAGCTGAGGGCACGGAAGGGGTGTGTTTCCTCAAGGTCGTCACTGCTTCGCTGAGCTCACTTTGCACATGTGCCGCGTGCATGTTTCCCATGTATTGTGGGCATTTATCGAAGGGTGCGACTTTGTTCTGCTGCGCTGGATGGAACTGGAGTTATTTCATCCATGATGGCAAACAATCTTTACAAAAAAAGGTTTTAGACAGTATTCTCAAAATTGTTTGCAATAGATAAAAGACTGATATGCTGATTATATTTATATTTGTATATGGTGTGTGTGTGTGTGTGTGTGTGTGTGTGTGTGTGTGTGTGTGTGTGTGTGTGTGTGTGTGTGTGTGTGGGTGTGTGTGTGTAGATATATGTGTGTTTATGTGTTCGTAGATCCTCACACAAACATAAACACTCACACAAAAAAACAGACATACACACAA
>CAAKHD010010407.1:11547-26256 GCA_901007705.1 Fistularia tabacaria
GCGGGGGGGGAAAAGGGGAGGGGGGGTCCCCCCCCCCGAGGGGGGCCCCCCGGGTTTGGCCCCCCCCCCCCCCCCCCCCCCCCAATACCATGAAGCTAGACTGGAAACCATGTGTCTCATAATGAACATCATGTCTCTGCCCTCTCACACACCTTTCTCGCACTCCCGTTCACCCCACAACTTTCACTTCTGCATTTTATAATACTTTGCGGCTCTGTATAGTTTTCTATATGCCGTACAGTTACTTCTGTGTACCACTGAATGACAATTAAGTCTGTCTGAGTCTGAGTCTTATATGGAAAAACACAGAGGGACAAACTGTGTTCAAACAGATCGGCCTCAAAGGTCAAAGATAACCCAGTGTTTTTCTTTCTTTCTTGGCGGCGGTGCTTCGACTGACAGTATCGCAGCCTGACCCAAATAGAAGATTTTGTAAGTCAACAATCGGTGCAGCCAAGCTCAGAATAGATCCGTGTCCAGTTGCAGAGAAGGGGGGGAAGAAAGAAAAAAAACAAACACGTGACCTACAAAGATAGGAAAATGGCCACAAGCCGTGAATAAGAAACCCCAACGGGCCGGGAAAACCCCTGACACCGGAGTTAAACCTGTCGGGTTCAGATGACTGACCTGCCGCTGCGCCCAGAGGCCGACTTCTGAGAGACTGAACACCCCTCAGACTCTCTGCTTCCTGTGGAGCTTCTGGCTTCCTGTCCGAGTCAGACGCCCGTTGGGGGGGTGGGGGGGGGCGTTGGGGGGATACAGCGAAAAGTACGAGACTACAGCCGAGACTCGTATCCCCGCGGGAGGAAACCGGTGAGGGACCTGAGGAGAGTTCAGAGAGAGACCCACTTCTGATGCCTCGCCTGGAGTCTGGGTGGGCTGGGTGGGATTCCTCGAACGTGACCCCTCAACTCCCCCCCTCGCACAATTGTTTCCCCTGATGAATACATGTTTGTTGCTCTTTCGCGCGACTGTTACTGTACACAAAAGTCAGCCTGTCAATGCGGGACCAGGAAGGAAGCGTTTTCACCAAGAGGAAGGAGAGAGTTTACAACGCCTCTCTGGCAATAATCAGCTCAAGGTCGACGAAGAGGGCACACGGAACACCTCATCCAAGCAACACATCTCCTCACCACCTCAGTTCTAATACTGACTGGAGAAACGTTGGCTGTTGATTCAGGACTAAAAATCTTGAATTTCAGTCTTTAACACACGAGGCCGGGCCATCGTTAAGTCGTTCGATTCCCTTTGTGGCTTTCGCTCGTGCTATTTTCATCCCCATGCGCTCTTTCCCTCAATCACGGTGCGGTGGAGCGGCCGATTACGGACTGAAATGAACGATTCCTCCCCGAACGCGCCGTCACAAGCCGCTGACGTGACTCACGCCAAGAGCATTTCTTCAGATGTTTGGCAACAGTTTCAAAACGGTGGACGTTTGTCAGAGATTTTCCATCGACTCGTGACTCAAGCCATTACCCTGCACTTCCCTTGGTAGCTCTCTCTCTCACACACACACACACACACACACACACACACACGGGGACACTTTTCACTGGCTGATTCGATACTATGGGCTCAAATGTTCTCACTGAGGAAAAGAAGGAAATAAATCTGCATAAAAAACCAGCAGTCACAGAACAAAAGCAACCGTTTGGACGAGACACACACATACACACATGCAAACGCACTCTAATCCGTCATAAATCCCTTGCAAAATTCTAATTAATCTCGGGGGTCAGGATTCTGTCTACTGCGCTTCATCACATTTGAGATCGCAGCTTGCAGATGACTCAAAACTGAAGAGGCATGCTGAGAGGGAAATTCCATAAAGTGGAGAATGAGATGTTTTTCCAGCCGAGTGTTTATGCGCGCAGAGGCTGAGCGCCTCCGGAGGCATGAATCACATCCACGCTGGCGATTGAGTCGGCGTTCATGGCCGGTGAGAGACGCTGTTAGGATGTTCGCGGCCAGAACCGTTGATGACGGCGGAAGCCTCGACTTGAATTGACGATCCGGGCCTCGTGCTAAACCACCAGGGAGCGAGAGCAGCATGAGGACGGAGCACTAGATCGTGGCCTTACTGAACATGAGGTTCATCGGACCCTGCATTGACCAGCTGAATGACTGAGTGAATGGTTACATGTCTCTATAGGAGTCTTGAGTAAAAGGGTGAATGGCTCTATATGTGGCCCTGTGATGGTTCCAGGGTGAAGCCCGCCTCTCGGCCAATCGCAGCTGGGGTAGGCTCCAGTCCCCCCACGACCGAGTGCAGGATGAGCGGTGCAGATAATAGATGAATGAATGTAAATATATGTATACCACGCACAGGGGTCCCTTAATTCTAGAAATCATCAGACAACACAGATAGAGATCTTTCCCATCCCAAATCTGACATCGCCAATCGAAGCAACGGAAATAAAAAAATAAATAAATGAAGTAAATTCAATCTTTTGCTTATTTTCACTTGCTATCGGGACTTGCTGTTTTTAAATAATCCTCGCCGCTGATTTTCAAAACAGATTTTTGCAAATAAATGCTTCTCTTCAACCTCGAAGCTGATGGGAAAACGTTTTAGGATCTGTGTTTGGTTGAAAACATGACTTTTGTATGAATATTAGATATTTAATATTAATAATAAAACTACTAGGGCTGGTTTCTGTACATCATCATATCAGTTGAGAACACACACACACACACACACACACACACACACACACACACACACACACACACTCCAGCCGCCCTGCGGGGTCCAGTCTGAATATTTTCAAAGTCAAAGTTTCAGTTTTCAAAGTGGAGAACCAACCTTTCCGGTGTCACACCTCTGCAGAGGCGGTGTCCCACGCCACGAGTGGAGCAGGTGGAGTCACTTGCAACTTGATTCCACGGACTTTCCAGCACGACCGCTGACTTGTGATTGTAAACAAACAAAAACAAACAACTTGTTTTTCGATTCCAACCGACCACCCTGTTGCCTCTTCTTCCTCTCACTCGAACTCCGGCTTAGAAGGAATCACTGATCGGCGTGTTTTTTTTTTCTTTCTTCTACGCGTCCTCTCCAGTGGACTAAACCAGCGTGTCCTCAAAACCCACGCCCACGCCACGCGCAATGAGCGTTCGTCTCGGTTCGTCTTCCGTTCAAATCGATAAAAAAGCCGATCAATCAGAGGTCGATCACCCGCTCTCCCCTTACCTTACCTTACATGTAGGGCTGCTCCGAGTCTGAGCGCCGGGCGGCCGACGCTGTCTCCTCCGGGAGCCCGCCGCCGTCGCCGCCCGGGGGGGCGGTACTCGACTTCCAACACATACCACACGCTCAGCGCGGGGTTGACCCCGCCCCTCCCCCGTCTCGGATTATTTAATCTCAGCGCGCACCTGGATGATCCCACGGCATGACACGCACGTGCGCAGCGCGCGGTTTAACGCCCGCAGCCCTCACTGTGAATGCAACGGCGCCCCCTGCTGGTCAAACAGGAGAACTGCAGCGGGGGAGAATAACAACAAACACAGGTTCATTATTTTCTTCCAAAATAAAAAGGAAAATGAAAATAAAAAGAGGCCTTTGTTTTAGAGAGAGAAGAGAGAGAATACTGACATTTTCCTGCTCTTTTCTCTGCAAATGTCTACCTGGGTGTCTGGCTGTCATCCATCCACTCTGCACCGCCGCAATATAATTTTATAATAAATAAAAAGAGTTTTATCAAGTTCATATCAAATCTTTTCAGCCTGAAATATAAAATAATGAAATTAAATACGTACAACAAAGTGAAATAAAACAAAATAAAAAACTCCAGTGCAACACCTGGGGAGCTGCAGCGTGGAAAAACCCCGTCAATAACAAACATACGTTCATCACGTTCATTACTTTCTTCACAAATGAAAAGGAAATAACAGTAGCCTTATCAAGTTCATATCAAATCTGTTCAGGCCGATAAATAAAATGATAAAATAAAATACGTATAATAAAGTGAAATAATATAAAATAAAAAACACCAGTGCAACACAAGGAATAGACTCTAATCATAATGACTGGAATTATTCGAACAACTACTATTAATAATACTACTAAAATCGATAACAATAATAACCAAAATAATGATTGTTAGACAATTTTCGGTTAGACATTCTCTGTCTAAGATTCCCTGTACTTTTTCACTTCTCTTTGATACATACCCCCCTTTATCTACTTTTCCATTTTTCCATGTGAGCCCATTGATGCTCTCACGGTCATGTAATGGCCTTGAAGATAGCCACTGTCTCCCATCCCATTTTTATCTGTGTCCTCACCTGTTTTGTGGGCTACATCATACTTCTCAATGCCTGCATTGTTTAAACGTTTTTATAAGAAAGACTCACTATAACCAATAAATCGGAGTCCTTCTGGAGGAAAAGCAGACGCAGTCTCTATCTCTGTTTCTCTCTGCTCCCCGTTTACGAACCAACATCTGATAGAACAGGGCTCATCCACCATCCTAGGAGATCCGGGAGGACCAAACGAGGTCCCCGGGGGTCATCACAACTACCTCACCTCAAGACTGTCCTTAACAATGATGATGTAAATTGTTACTATGACGACTACTGCTTACGATAGGACGATAGATAAGATAAGATAAGATAAGATAAGATAAGATAAGATAAGATAAGATAAGATAAGATAAGATAAGATAAGATAGATAGAGGTTAGGGTTAGGGTTAGAGAGAGAGAGAGAGAGAGAGAGATAGAGGTAAAATTAGAAAATATTAAAAGACGAAGAATTTAATCTCACATGTAAGACTTCTGATGAGAACAGCGAGTTCTGTTGTTCTGTAGTTCCTGAACCCACCTCTCCCCCAGCCGTCCTGTATTTAGATCACTGTACCTCCTCTTGTTTTGGATTGTCAGGCTGCGACCGAAAGAAGCCAATGAACGTTCTCGTCAGTTTAATGAGAAGGTTGTAATAACCCCGTTTTAACAGGGGGGCGCAGCAGCAGCATCAGCAGCAGCAGCATCAGCAGCAGCAGCAGCGGTGGCGGCTTGACGCTGCAGCAGCATCCACCCCCGCCGCGCCCAGTGCACGACCATGGCGACGATGCGCGTCTCCCTGCTGCTGCTATTGACCCTCACGGCTACCTGCGATGCCATCCTCCCGGAGATAGTGGACTCGGGTATCCTCCTGGAGGACTACACCCCGCGGAAGGAGCTGGACAGCGCGACGGTGCGGGCGGAGCCCGAGGATCAGCTGCAGGCGGCTGATGCGTCCCACCAGGTGGGATCATGACACTGCAAAAGTTCCTGGGAAAAGCTGAAGTCGAACACCGGGTCTCCCCCGGATGCATTTATTACCGTAGAAACTAAACACCCTCTCATCTGTCAGGGGAGGAATGACAGCGGCGGTGCAGAGCGGATGGATGACAGCACCCAGGTAGACATTTGCACAGCAAAGAGCAGGAAAATGTCAGTATTCTCTCTCTTCTCTCTCTAAAACAAAGGCCTTTTCATCTCACAGGAGCCCAGCATCATCACCACGGCAACTCCTCACCCCCCTGACCTGGGAAACAATATTGAAAGCGTAAGTCATTTTTTTCCCGGTTTATGACATGTTGAGACATACAGTTTAAGCACATGAAGCCAAATGTTGAATTCTTGCTTCAATAACTGTTAATGCTTTACATTTTAAATATAGATGAAAGGTTTTTCTGTGCCGCATACGAGTATCGACAGAGTGGAATGCAGTATTTAATTTCGGTATTTTAGTTAACCCTTGCAATTTATGCAACTTATCCAAACAAATGACAGTTGCAGGGGTGCGTCACCTCTGAAGACTGCGGGAGCGGCAGCTTCTGCTCCCACGACACGCAGAACTACAGGTGTCTGCCCTGTAAAGCCATCGATGTGGTGAGTTTACATCAAGGGTGTGTGTCTCTTTCAGAAACACTCACGCAATCACACACACACGCAGTGCAGGGAATCCATGTGAAGTAACCGGAGCGTGTCACTGACGAGGAGCGTAGTCCTTGCGGGCTCGACACGGCGTGGTCAAAGTTACGGTTGAGCCTACAGCCTCGGTCACATGGCCGCCAGAGCAAAACCGCCCTCCCTGTCGGCCACGTTGGAGATGAGAGACCCGCTCCCAAGCACAGAACCAGGCTGGACGCCGTGGAGGCCATGCTTTATTTAAAAGTCACAGAATGACACAACCTGTCGCAGCCTGAAACAACACTGTCTAATCTGAATCTGAAGTGGTTATTTGCGCTAAGAATGTTCATTCACGCAGTCGGTCAATCATTACCTAGACCCCTTATCCTGTGCTTTAGGGTCGCAGGGGCCTGAGCCTATCCCAGGGGTCATTCGCCAAGGGATGGGGTTCACCCTGGACCGGTTTTGGGGCCACATATAGAAAAGCACAACCATCCACTTACTCGTCCACATGTCACAATTTAGGGTTCCCAATGAACCTCCTGCATGTATTTGGACCGTGGGATGAAACCGGAGGAAACGGGGAGAACATGCACACTCAGCTCAGAAAGGCCACCTGTGGGAATGCAACCAGGGAGCTTCTTGCTTTGAGGTGGAGGCGCTAACTACTGCACCTCCATAAATAGAATATTCTGTTTTTATGATTAGCTGCATTCTAATTGCAAAATAGACATGTTGGACATTTTCCAATTGACACCATCTGCTTTTCCTTCTGGCTGCTCCCTTCAGGGGTTGTCACAGCCAATCGTCTGCCTCCGTCTAACCCTCTCCTCTGCGTCCCGTTCTCTCACGCCAACTAACTTCCTGTCCTCTCTCACTCCACCCGGAAACCTCCTCTCTGGTCTTCCTCCAGTCCTCCTGCCTGACAGTTCCAACCTCAGCGTTCTTCTACCCAGATCTTCGCTCTCCCTCATCTGTCCATGTCCAAACCATCTCAGTCTGACTCCATCTCCAGAACATCTAACATGTGCTGTCCATCCGATGGACAGATGACAATTTCATCAGTTATTTTTTTCTGTGTTTTTTTCCCCCCCCCAAGTCCTGCACTCAGGATGAGGAATGCTGCGGCGAGCAGCTGTGTGTTTGGGGTCAGTGCAGCCGAAACGCAACAAAAGGAGAGGCGGGTAGCACTTGTCAGTATCAGACGGACTGCAGCCCGGACCTCTGCTGCGCTTTCCATACAGGTGTGTGAGTTTGACAGGTGGCTTTCAGGAATCAAATGCATGATGAAAAATTGTCATTTTAATCATTTTCAAATATTCAAAGGAGAACTATAAGAGAAGACTGGAATAAAATAACCCAGTCAAACGATCATATTTTAACATTTATTTTAACAACTTTAAACAATTTTGGTTCGTTCCAGAAATTGATGGGTTTCCACAGTTGTAGGAAAACTAGATGAATAGAAATGTATGTGTGTTGTTTGATAACCCCTTATCCCATGCACTATGTCTCCGTTGTGTGTGTGTGTGTATGTGTGTGCGCCCAGCCCTGCTCTCCCCTGTCTGCTCCGCCAAGCCCATAGAGCGGGAGCGCTGCGTCAGCGCCGCCAACCACCTGATGGCGCTGTTGTCCTGGGACACCCAGGAGAAAGGGCCCAGGAAACACTGCCCCTGTGCTGGGGGTCTCCGCTGCCAGCACCTGGGGTGGGTACAGGGTACAGAGGCGCAGTCGCAACAACACTATGGATGATGCTGATGAGAATATTTACTGAAATGTCCCCCTGACAGGCGAGGGTCCATGTGCCTCAAAGGAGAGGACTCCAGTGAAGAGGAGCTGGCGGACACTCTGTACTCGGAGATAGACTACATCCTTTAGAACGCACCCCTGTTTGATCGACATTGCTTGAGAATGAAATGGAGGAAGGGCCTCTAGCGGGCCCGGTGGTCTGCAGACACGCCGCACTATATCTTTGCCTCCTTTGACGATGTAACGCAACGCACAGAGCATGAGACGTGTCTGACAAAAGAGCTATGGAGGGAATACTGATACGCCGATTGTACACACATGCCATTATAATGCTATTGTTAGATTTAGCTGTTACAAACTTTCCTCTGAGATGAATGTGAACTGGAGAGGATATATTGCCGGCCTTCCCGTGACCTCCTTTTGTTCGAGGGGCGACACCGAAGCATCCCTTTGCACTAAGTGTATGAGCAATAAAAACCACAGTGTCACTAAACACGTCTGGTGTCCAGGTGAACCGCGCCGATCCCTCCTGAAAGCAGCGGGTAAAAGTTCCAGAGAAGTTAAGATGTGATTACTCTGTCAGGCTGAGCGGTTCTCTTGTGACCCCCGACTGGGCTCACATACCAGGAGATAAACCTGGTTTCCTCTGGAGGCGGAGAATTCCTCCGACGCCTGAACAGATGGAACGCCAACCCAATGCTACATTGTCAGGTTCTGCCTCTGAAAGCAACTGCAATGTTGAGGCACCACTGCGTTGTACTTCCTCTCCAGTTAGTAAAAAGGATACGTATTTATTTGGAAATGTGCTATGCACTTTGGCTACAAGCTGATTTAGATTTCTTATTCTTCAATCAGTCATGAGAAGCAGGGTACAGACATACAACCAGATTCCCTCTCATTAATGTTATCTAGAAACATACCAGCATTCATCCTCTCATTTACACGTCTGGACAATTTAGGGTCTCCAATCCGTCTCCTGCATGTTTTTGGACCGTGTGGAAACCGGAGGAAACCCACACAGACACGAGAGAACATGGAGACTCCACACAAAATGTGGGAATTGAACCAAGGACCTCATTGCTGTGAGGCGGAAGCGCTTGCCACTGCGCAACATCTTGAAAGTAATACTAGTACTTAGCATGAGGTTATTAAAAGTAATATAAGTACTGAATGCGGAATGCGTCTCTCTCAAGAATACTGATACAGTGACAGGAAGCACCAAGGTGGAGGAGAAGCAGAGGTGTGTATATGTGAAATCACACTCTGCAGTTTGACCTACAAGCAGGATTTGGACACTAGTACATAAGTTATTGAGAGGTCATTGTGGCTCTCGCACGGTCACTCGACAAAAATGCAGGAAACTGTTTTGACTGATCACTGAAATATGAAAACTTTCAACAAATTTGGGATTGTTATTAACAACAGGGAAAATTATGTAAATACGACTGGAAGTTCTGAAGTACTGTTATTATTAATCTTCAAGGAGCCTCTTAAATCGGCTCTAAAATAACTGTCTTAAAATGCTGTTATACATTCACAACAAACAAGATGCATGCAAACATACAAATTGAATGTTTAAATACAATATGTGCTGTGTGTTGAAAGTAAAATTGTTTTTACAGCTAAATTAAGAGTTTTAAAACTATTACTACTTCTACAACCTGCAGAGCCTCAGTTGCTCACATTCTGATTTAAATAAAAACTCTTAAGCAAAAAAAATAAACACCCCAGACATTTGAACAGAAAATGACAGAAAACTTCAAAGTATGAAAAAAAGCCTTTTTAATTAATTTCTAAAATCATCTTGAACTATTTTTCACACAGGATTTGAATCTCCAAGAAATAAACATCAACAAAAAAAAAAGGTTTTTTTTTTTTTGTCATATTGGCATTTCTACAGTGAATAGCTGGTGGCAGCATCAAAAGCCCAGGGGGTGGAGGAGGAGTGGGGGTTGGGGGTGGGTGAGACGCTGAGCTCAAGTCTTCAGAGCGGGTTGCCCAGGCAGGCCGGGAGGACCAGTGGGCCTTCGACACCCCCTGGTGTCAGTCTATCAAGCAGCAGCGGGTAGAAACACCAAAAATACCTCATGCTCTCCGCCAAAATCCCCAGAGAGCTCCCTCCCCTCAGTACGACACACACACACACACACACGCACACACACACACACACACACACACACACACGCACGCACATGCACGCACACTTACAGCCACACACACACACACACAACTGTGGATGACACTGGAGATGTACAGCCAGGTCACATGGTGCAAAAAAAGAAGAGAAGAAGACAAAGAAATCCTCTTTCTAAACTGAGCATGGATACAGACGGTCGTTTGTCCCTGGAGACACGGACTGGACGTCCACATCTAGAGCCGCGCAGAGATCTCCATCAGCAAAAGAAGGGATGCTCTCCGCGGCCTCTACTCTGTCCCGTCCGGCCGGGATCGGCAGCCTGTGCACAGCGCACAGGCTGGATTAGCTCCTATGAAGCACAGAAGCAGCAGTCAGAGGTAGTCACGTGACTCTGGCTGCGTCGGCGGAGCAGGAGGGACCCCGACCCAGAATTTTTTTAATTGTTGCTTTTTGACATTAAAAACCTCAAAACCAAAGATTGCTGGCCTGAATCGATTCAACTGGGTGAAGCCGGGGGGAGGTGGGAACGGGCGCTGTGGTTTCAGAGCATTTCTCTTCATGAGTGGTACTCAGGAGTTGTGAGCGTGTGGACTTATAAGATGATCATTAACACCGTGTTCGAAAAAAGGGAGGAGATACAGTGAGGAGGAGCGAGGGAAGAGACGGTCGTGACCGCAGACGTAAACGGGATGGATGTTTCAGTCCTCGCATCTCTCCCCTCCAGCTCCGGAGCTTCACGTCCAGTCGATTTGTCGCGACAGTGTTGAATCTCTTTTTTTTTTTTTCTTCCAGGATTGGACACCGTTTGAAATTCCCTTTGACCTTTTACAGTACGATACACTTGGAGTGCCTGGGGGGGCTGAGAGCGGAGGGCGAGGGAGGGGCCGTGTCGACCTCACAGCACTGCTGGGGTTTTCAAGTTAAGGTTCGGGCTGGACACCCGGACGGAGACCCCGTCGACGGGGCTGCTGCGCCACAGGCGTCCGAAGTGGGGGACGGGGTTCCTCGGACTCAGTCCTGCCCTGGGTCCTTGGCGGGGCCTCCGTCCAGGTAGATTTTGAGGGCCTTCTCCTTTCGCGGCGAGTAGCTGACGCGGTGTCCCGTTTTGAGGAGGCGGCTGCTCTCCTTCTTCATCAGCTCGTTGCGCTCCTCCTCGGACAGCTCCATGGGTTCCTCCGCGCTGTCCCTGCGCGGGCACACACGTCAAGAGAACGCACGATTGGGATTGGCAAAGACGGGCGCGCAGCTCAGCTCTTTATGCTTCGCATGCTACTGGACAAAACAGCACCAGCTGACAACTCAGCTCAATTCCTTCACTGACATCCTTAGAGGTTTCGTTACACAACCCCGGCCTTATCAGGACGAGGCTTCACTCCTACAACTGCGTAAACCGGAGGGCGAAGATTTGCCCTCCTTTTTCAGGTTAGTTTGAAATGAAAGACCGGATCAGGTGAGTATCCTGAAACGGGACAAATAGCGGCAGATAAAAGTAAAGAGGCAGTGTAAATATCACTGAAACAAAAGAGATGGAGAAAGTCAAAAGAATCTTGCGGAAACTAGTAAATAAAGTAGTAAATAAAATAAAAAGAAATATTAAGAACGTCACAGCTTTGTCCGAATCTCCATATTCTTATGACATATATCACAATAAAAATCTTGAATCTTGAAGACGTCAGATGGACCAGTTTACATCTGCAGAACAATCGCAGCCTCACTCTGATTCCCGGCCTCGACCACGAGGACAACGTGAGACGGGAAACTTACACTCACACGTACGGAGGAAAATATCCACGAATGTTTTTCCTGTATCTGCGAGGGGGAGGAAGGCTTTTCTCTTTGTACCTGTAGAAGATGACCGCTCCGTCGTCGCAGATGTACAGAGGCCACACGTTCAAGGTGGACACCTTGGGGTTCCAGTCCAGATCCTGGTGGATCTCCAGCACGGAGATGTCACAGGGAAACGTCCCTCGGCCCTGTGGGCGTCAAAGGTTCCCGGTGGATATGCTTGTTCATCGCGCACTCATTTACACTCAGAAGTGAATAACAGCGGGTGTGAAATCTGCTCTGAGCAGCAGAGGTGATGGGGGGGCTCTGGGCGATGCGGCGTGATGCGCATACCTTCGCAAACTCCAGGTTCTCCAGGGGGATATCGCTGATTTCACTGAGCTGCAAAAAAAAAAAAAAAAAAAAAAAAGGTTCAAACATCTCAGCTGCAGTGACCGCCCGTGCCAGTTTTACAAAAATGTCAAACGCACCTTCTCCTTGAGTTCCTCCACGCCGCTGTTCTCCAGAATGACCTCCTGAAAGGGGCCCAGCTTCATCGTGGCTGGGTTCCATCTCCGGGTGAGAACAGCCAGCTGGGACATGGACTTCATCTTCTCCGGTTCTGGGTTGGAGAGAATGAAAATCATCTTTGCCGAGCAGATAACCTGATCAGCACATGGTGGCTGGAATGGTGAAGTACATTTGTTTGGAACAATGTCAAAACAACAAGATTACAAGATCATTTAATTAAATTTAATAATCCCTATGATGCAGATTGAAATCTTTGGGTGCAACAAGTAACTTACTTTTCAGAAAAGGTGCTTTTTAGGGGTTTTCAGAGACTATGATGGGGAAAATGCATATATTTCAAGATTCCAGGTTACAGGAGTCCTACTTCTGATTACTATCAAATGCCGTTCGATTTGCCAGGACTCCCATGTGTTTCTTATATGTTTACCATCAAGGACTTCCAGGAAGACCTCCCAGTTGGAAGAGATGCTGATGTTCTCCTCGTACACGTGGTAGTCCAGGAACACCGTGCCCGGGTTCTTCCACGTCTTTTTCCTAAGACGCACCCTGCGACAAAAAAAACAAAAAGGACGCAAATAAACGTTGTGCGTCAGCCTGCCGGCTGCCAGTTTAGGTTCGAGGAGTGTGTCCTGTCACGAGTGAGCGAGAGGCGACCTGTCAATGCCGAGGTCGAGCTTGCACTGGTCTTTCAGTTGAGGGAGCAGCTCCTCTTTCGACTGTCTGACAGTCATACCTTTGGCAAACACCGTGTCCACCAGAAACTTGCAGGGCTGAAACACACACACACACATCTGATTACACTACACAGTTCTCAACCCCTGCGCTGTAGTTCTTGGACAGCGAAAGCGAACCTGTTGCGTTCTTACCTCCGGTTCATTTATGAGCAGCTGGTACACCTTCACTCTGTACTCCCCCTTCTTCAGCGCTCTCCCGAGTCGAATCGTAATCTGGGGAGAGTTGGGGAACATTAGCGGCGTGATTCAGTCGCAACGGGTTGTTCGTGAGGTCTCGCTTGAGTCCTGACCTTGTTGTCGTCGGAGAATGACGACAGCGTCTCGTTCAGCCGCACACTCTCAAATTCCTGGTTGTTGGCGTACACCCGGAACACCTTGAACTGGGTGGAGGTGACTCCCACGTAGGGCTCCAGGTTCTGCTTGAAGGCTGCTAATGTTATCCTCTTGTCCACGTGAACCACCAGGCCTGAGGGGGAACCAGAGGAACAGGTTCACATCATCAGCTCCATGAACAAATGAAAGAAGGGTCAAGAAGAGGTTTATCAGTGGAAGACTGAGACCCGAAGCTGAGGATTATCATCAGAGGGTTCCTACATTTCTGTGTATTGCAGTAGGAGTCTTCCTGGGAGCAGTGCTCGGCTCTGAAATACAGGTACTGGGACTCCGCCTTGCTCTTCCCGTTGTCGTCATACTCGCTGTCCGTTCCGGAGTCCTCCTCGGCCGTGTCCCACGTCTCTTTCTTCCCCTCGTGGGCCTTAGAGCGGCGGCTGCTCGTGATGCTGTGCGAGTCCAAGCCGTTGGCCAGCTGGATGGGGCCGCTGTCGGCGTTGCACAGCGTGTCGCTGCTGTGGCTGGAGCTCAGGATGTCGCTGTCCACTGAGCTGGTGCTGCGGTCGTTGTTCACCTCGGAGTCTGAGCGCTCCTCGCAGGCCAGGTGATTGTCGGGCTCCGACGAGGCTCCACCCCGGCACCCGACGGCAGCCCCGATCCGATTTTCTAAATCTCGGTTGTCTGCGGCCGTGCAAAGGGAAGAGTTCGAGTCGCCGTCCTGGCTCGGGGATTCAATATGTTCAAAGTCGCTGGCATCAGAGCTTTTCTGGCTATCGCTGGTGCTGGAACCCTGCTGCCGCCGCTGCTGCTGCTGCAGGGACAGGTTCTTCAACTTTTCCGTGCTCTCCTCCAGGATGGCCTCCACCGATTTCCTGTTCTCTTTTGACCCTTCCGAGGGCACGTCAGAGTCTCCTCCTGCTTTTTGGCAATTAGTTCTGTTAGCCAAAGTTCCGGGAGACTGCTCAGGCAGTAAGACCAAAAGTCGGATTGTATTCCCGTGACGGTCCAACAGTTTCCACAACAGCGAGTCAGTGAACACGACTTGAAGATCAGCTGAGTCTGAGCTCTCGACATAAATCTAATGATAAAAATGCAAATCGGGAGACACAAAGAAAATATAAATCAAACTTAGAGTGTTAAAAAAAGCATTGAAATATTCAGATTTTCAAATTGTTTCAAAATTAAACAAAGTCAGAATCCCAGAAAAACAATGTATGGACCTTGTTACTCCTGAAGAAACCCTCTGCTTTCAGTGTTTTGTTTGGAACATAGAGGAGCCGGAGGTCGTTGTAACAGCGCTCCAGCACCACGCGCATGGTATCTGCAAACAGCCCCGTCGCCTGCGAAAGGCACATACGTACGCCTCAGCATGGCAACGGAAAAACGCCTTCTCGCCCAGGACGCAATTAGAATGACGCATCTGTGTTTAAAATAGGTTTGTGGCGGGGGGGGGGGGGGGGGGGGGGGGGAAGAGGGGGGGGGGGGGGAACTGCGCGGGGAGCGGCGTGAATTTATGGATGGTCTGGTTCCGGGAAAGCCGGTCACCTATTTGGGGGGGAAGAGTGTCC